>OOFC01042236.1:0-45753 GCA_900323345.1 Pseudochromis fuscus | reverse complement strand
GTAGTCAGGGGACGTATATTGTGATTGCATTAACGTTTGATTTACCGTAGCGGTATCAGACTGTTTCTTTAACATGTTTACTGAATCAGGGAAAAGTTCCCTCCACGTTTGTGTTGCACTAATAAAAAGTTGCACTACCTGTTGTACCTTGCTGTTGGTAAAAGATAATACTACGTCACTGACGTTACCTCGGAGAAAAAAATAAAACAGCTGTTCATGTAGCTTTGAACTGTGACAAATGGAGTTGGAAATACATTGTTTTCAACGAAGGCGGCGCAAATACCGGTAAGAGCTACCGGTACATACGGTACCGTATTGTGAATGTACTAGCTTGTTTTGGAGTGAACGGAGTTGTCAGAACGTTGGTTTGTTTTCTATTAATAAAGTTTGACTGACTGACTTATCTGACTGTTTTGTTGACATTCACTTTAGTGCAGCTTCATCTAGATGGATGATAACACAACCCCAGCTACTACAGTAGTTTCTATTCTATGTGCCTTATATATGAAAACAGTTTTAAAATAGGCCATTCATTGAAGGTGCACCTTATAATTTGATGCACCTTATAGTACAGAAAATACAGTAAACATTTACAACAACACATTAGAAAAAACAGCTGCTTTAGCTTTAAGGTCCTGGTAGTGTGCAAACCTTCATCACTGACTGAAACATTTGAACAAAATGAAAAGATGTGGTTGATGCTATTAGATACAGGTGCTGTGAAAAAGGCCTCTGGTGACTGTGTTATGTATTGTCAATGTTGTATATGGGTCAGTAATTGCTTTTTGTTTATTATGGCAGAGATTTTGACATTTTATATTGTAATAAATTGTTGCTGGCTCTCTCATATGTCTTACAAGTTCATTTACCTGCTACTTAGAATATTATGAATGCTGTTAATAGCACTTTTCCTGCTAGCCAAGTTGTCAGGCATAAAAAGGCAATTATCTACAACTCCTACTAAAATAAAAAAGCTGAAAGGATTATTCATTTTTTGATTAAAACTAACCACTATTCTCCTGGTTTTCTCCTCTCCTGTCATATTTCTCTCCAGGGGCTGACATAAACGCGGTAGATTCCACAAAAGGAAAATGTGCTCGGGACTGGGCACTTAAAACTGGTCGCTATGAGACCTTGCAACGTCTCCGTCGCCTTGCTCTGCGTCCAAAAGCTGAACAGGTCTGTGAGACTTTTGTCCCTGAATGGCCTGAGCTCAAGGAGAGAGTAGCCAAGGCCACAGCTCAGAAGAGTCCCAGGGAAAAGATTACCCAGCAGATCAAAAACACCTTTGGATTCAGATTTCCTCGTGACCCCCAAGATAACGGTGTCTTGGACCACATGGTGCGCATCACCACCAGTGTCCACAGTCCTCTGATTTCCACTGGATGCCGACCGCTCTGCCCCACGAGCCCTCCAGAGTTGGGGAAGAGGCGGCTGGCTGTACCAGAGCTGGTGAAGAAACATTCACATAAGGACCTAGAGGAAAGCTCAGTGTGTCACAGCAACGGCTCAGTGTCACACATCGTGCCCTCCATCCAGTCCGCCGAGTCCATTTCTACAACCTGCTGTGCTGACACTGAGAGGCGAGGCAGCATGCTTTCATTGGCCTCCACCAAAGTTGCAACAACATTTATTCCCCGCAGTATGGCGAGAAGGAACAGCGTGTTCCCCTCCGGGTGTATCCCCAAGATCAACATCAACCGGCCTGAAGAAGCAACGCCAAAGAAAGAGAAGAAGAAGAAGAAGGACAAGCGCTTCCTGGAGCCGCCCATCTGGAAGTACAAGGAGATCAGGGAGGAGAAGAAGAAGGAGAAGAAGAAGGCTGAGCAGGAAAAGGAAGGGAAAGAGAAAAAGGAGAAAAAAAAGGAAAAAGAGAGCAAGAAGAGCAAGAAATAGACCTAGAAAAGGGAAGTTCTGCTGTATGAATCATTCTTTTTGTGAACAATATGCTTTTAAAAAACAGGTTCAACTCAGGGCTTGACATGTTCAAACCAAATATCTTGGAAATATTAAAATATTAAACCTAGAACCCCAGGGGGATCCCAGAGGAACCAAAATGAAAACTGCAAAGACTCTTGTAACATCAAAACACTGGGACACATTTTACACATTAGTAAGAATAGAAAAAAAAAGTTTATTTTTTCATGAATATGTTAACATTTTATATAGATAAAAAAGACTGGAAGGAGTTTTATCATGATGATAAATGCATAAAACCCATATTTGCTAATTCAGTCTGACCGGTGCTACAGCGTTCATGGTTTCTACCTCATCTTTAAACAGACAGGCAGCCATAAACTATACTGTATGTGTAGATCTGCATATCGATTTACAATGGATGATGTAAATATAGATATATATGATAGATTCTTTACATTTATTTGTCATTTTATTCATTGAATTTGTTGTAAGTTATTTTTGCGAATCACTAGAGAGAAATCACTGTAAATACTGTACAGTATGTAGAAAGCAAGCATCAAAAACCGAGGATCTGTTTAATCCTCTGGTTTTATTGCCATTTCCTGATATTGCCAATAACATATTCATGCATTGTATCCTGTTTTTATTAACTCTATGAGTGCATGGGTTTCATTTGCTTGAAATTACAAATAAACACATGGCAGTGAAAGATTATCAATAGACTCTTTAGAGCTTAAAACTGCTGTAGTCATTTTATTTATATCAAGAATGGCTTGAATGACTATGTGTGATGTGACAGAGGTAGCGATGAAACCACAGAGAGTCACCATCAATCTCTCCACCAACTTTGGGAAGTGTGATAAGACTCTTTTAGCCATAGACTGTATATAGAAATGGAGACAGCAATGATGTCTCATAAGTGCAGGCAATGTGGAAGTGCAAAAAAGTGCAATACTCCTGACAGCCACTAGAGGCTGGATCCAATTGGGGATATAACCATTTACAGTTTAGTGGGGGGAGAGGCATCACTCAGGTTCACTTCAAATCAGGATCACCTAGATACTCAAATGGATATTGAAAATTTTGTTGTTTTCAACAACGATTTAATGATAAATGAAAAAATCACCTTCATGGTAATGAGGCATCCTTGGTACACTGACCAGATATCCGTATAAAACGGGGATAACTCACAGATATATTTATGTTTAAAAGCCTGTACTCTACAGATAATCAAATATAAAAGGTCTTACTCTCATAAAAATGGGATAAAGCTGTGTTTAAAAAGGTTAATTAAAGCAAGTGGCTAATTTATTGTTGCACCCATATGATGTCAGAGCATTTCAGCCAATCAGAAAAATCCTCCCAATTTCACAATTTGACATCACATGGCACAAGACAGTGGAGGGGAATTCTGACTTTCAGAGATGGATATTGTGCTATATATGTTTGTTTAAACTTTCCAATAAATCATTGTTTTTTGTCATAATGTATCTGAAAACTATATTTTGAACATGGGTTTTCTGATCCTTTAAAAACTGGCACCCAGGTTATTAAAAAAAGAAAAATATACTCTGAAGGGGCAAAAATGTAGTGTTATTTTAACTTAGATCCATTAGGGGGGGAAAGCAATAATTACATTTTCTAAAACAGTTATGTTTTCATGGCCATTTAAAGGTTAATGTCCAAAAAAAGACAAATAGTTTACTAATTATAGATAAGAAAGATAGATAGATAGATAGATAGATAGATAGATAGATAGATAGATATGTCCTCAATGTGTGTGTGTGTGTGTGTGTGTGTGTGTGTGTGTGTGCTGCAGCCTGCTGGTGGATCATGTTAATAAACTGTGCTCACTGACAGCCTGGTTGGTTAGTCGTGTTCACCACGCCTCGCCACAGCCTCGGTGTAGAGTTAACCGGACGTGTGAATGCGATGCACCGGGAGTGTAGTGATCATGTCGAGCCTGCGGACGTCGTTAGCCGTCGTGGTTGTTCACACCGTCCTGTACCGAGGCTGTGAGGGTGAGTAACTCACTGTTCTCCATGATCCGACTCACTGTGGAGGTAGCTGCTAGCTAACAGGCAGGAATCCAGGTCATCTGCTCACACACGACGGCAATCTAAACACGTGGATAAATATGATATACATGATGATTGTGTGTATGTGGAGCAGGTTACACTAGCCTGGAACAGCTGTGGAAATGTGTGTTATTGTAATTACACAGTACAAGTGTTGTACAATGAGCAGCTAATGTAGCCTCGGTAGTGTTGAGTAGACACCATAGATTGTACATAGACATACATTTCTATATAAAGCCTAAGAGAGACACAGGTTTTTGTAGTCCTGTCCTTGTCCACTCACACTGTACCTTTGACAGCTGAGGGGAGGGTGGTATTGGATGGTAATAGTGGTGTAGTAATTTCTTGTAAGTGGACAGTAATAATCAGCATCCCTGATACAGATGAAACACTTCTAATAATATAATAATATGTGGGATTGTTTAATAAGTTATCATGCTGTATTTATCGAGTACTTTGAAATATTTATAATATTATTTCACTTTAACTTGTGTTTATAGGAGTGATACTGCTCAGAAGTAGGTTAACAAAGATGCAAGGATGCATGATGGCATGGATATAATAATGATAATGTTATATAACCACTTTATGTTGTGGTATTGATGTACAGTACATTATGATATAGTTTAATGTCTGCATTCTTTAATATGATGCTTCACATCGATGCAAAAACCCTCAAGTTCCTGCTCTAATTTGTTACAATCAGGCATATTAAACATACATGCCACAATACTTAAATATAGTACATCATTACATCATAAATAATCATCACACCACCCACTCCTCAGACAGAGCACAATTTAAAAAATGAATAAACGTAGAAGCCATTGTGTCCATGCAGCTCATCCCTCTGTTTCTTCTCACACTTGTTGACTTTAACAGTGTTGAGCATCACGTTTTTGTCCGGGCTGTAAAGCATTACCTCTCGATTCTGGTTGTAAATGGAAAAAAATGGTGGCAAAGATAACCAAAGACTCACGCAGCCGGTGCCACTGAATTCCTGTGGTGACGTGAACCACTCTGCACTATACAACAAAACATATGTTTCAGTTGTGGTTACTTTAACCACCAAATGTTATTGTTTCCGAGGGAAGCGTTCAGAAAACACGTTTTACAATCATCCATTTTGACCACAGTAGATGAGAAGTGGTCAGCATCCTTCCATTCCTAACACATAACTTCTTTCTTCTCTATACATGGCTGCGTGATTTAAAACAATCGTCAAAACGTGGATTAAGGTTGTGACATTTTTGACCCTGGAAAGTTTGAAACGTCAAGTCTTGTTTCATGTTTAGTCAGCATCGATCTTCCTTTTTTTCTCCTGTGGTTGTTTTTGTTTCTCATATCTGACCATCAGCGTCTGCCAAGTAGGTGCGGGCATTGTGTGAGTCAGTACCACAGAAGATGTTGTAACTCATTAACTCTATGTTTCCCCTTCTTCTGCTGCATGTGTGTGGTTTTCTAACAGCCACATCCAGCACACAGCTTTCTGGCAAGGTTATTTTCACTGGTGGTCTTTTTGAGATTTACTGGAATGAAACATCACATCTTTATCTTAATTACCTTACTCAATTCCACAGAGGAAGTCTCAGTCTCTTGTTAGTCTAATGACGCTCATAGTTGGTCATTTAATCTGTACTCCTACATGGCCTCACATAAACTTTCCACTCATCCTCCCAGACCCCTGCTGCACCTCGAACTCTTCCTCTATTTCCTGACCTCCTCAGTCCCACCCTGCATATCTCGGTCCTTAGTTTAGCTCTGGTTCATCTTTGCACATCATTACTCATCTGAAGGTTCTTAATACATTAAATATTTAGTTGTGCTGTGGAGTTTTACTTTCTATCCCTGTGAGGTAGCAGCTTCACTCGCATCTGTCGCTGATCAACTAAATCCTTTTGCTGTCATCTTCAGCAAAATGTTAAAGAAATTACAGTAGTCCTTTATGTTTTTAGGCTTCATGTGAGCCTCCCTCTGTCTATGAACATAGTCTGTTTATAGAAATGGACAAAGCAAGTGTGATGTCACCCGTTGGTTTGGGGAGTCATGTTTTGAAGCCAACAGATCGGCGTTTGAACATCGCCATGTTGGTTGTTTGGAACCAGAATTGACCATATTTGTGTATGAAGGAAGGAGTGAGGAGGCGGGTCTAACCTTTGAACCCAGCATCACTGTCCAATGTATATGAGACTCGACTTCAGCGCTGCTCTTATTGGAGACCAGACCTGTTGATCCAACTAACCAAGCCTCTTAAATTTTCCTCTTTTTGAAGCCTAATATCTACTTTTTTTTTAAGATGGACCAAACCACCTGTATCAAAAATCAACTTTAGCTAATGCCATCAGAATGACTTGTGATAAAAAATTGCTGACTGAGTATTTCATGACTGAAAATGACCATTTTTCAGTCAGTTGGATCCAGAGTTTTTTGGAGCCCGCCTCCAGTGGCCGTCAGGTGTATTGCACCTTTCTGCACCTCCCTACTGGCTTCATTTGTGAGCCCCACTTGCTTCATCCCTTTCTATGTACAGTCTGTGGCTGTGAGGGACACACAGAAGCCGTCTGCCAAACCCACAGCAATTCTGTGCATTGTGTACTTGTAACATTACCCTCCTTAAACATCCTCTTCACCTCCGTCAAGATGCGGAGAAGACCAACCTACAAAATGATTCTGAAAAAAGTTACATAATGTTGCTTTAATGCTTTTTTTTGTTTGTTTTCTCACTTACACACTGTTTTGCCTCCTTTGTCTCTGCAGCTCTGTGGTGTAACTGCACCACTGCTGAGTGTCAGAGGACCGGCTCCCGGTGCGAGACGAATGGCGCCTGCATGACTTCCACCTTCATCAGCGATACCCAAGAGGAGCTGCAAATTCGTGTCTGTATCACAAAGGACAGTCTCGAGCCCCCTGGACAACCATTTTACTGCCTCAGTGCACAGGGCTACTTGAACACACACTGCTGCTACACTGACTACTGCAACAGCATTGACCTCAAAGTACCTGCTGGTGAGAACGATGATATGATTATCGTGTATGATCAATCACAAAGTGTGTGGACTTGAAGTTTTTTATTATATATGAATATATAATTGCATCTAATGAAATAATATATAAGTCCTAAGAGTATGTCTTTACCCTGTTCTAACATACACTGCCACACACTGTTTGATGCTGAGATCTGAGGAGAGGCTTTTACACCTCATCTATAATGCAACTACTGAAAATGGGCCCCAATAAATCCCAGTGAGGATATTTAAAGCATCCCAGCGCTTGTAACAAGTTTCTTGAACTGTTTGATATGACTCATGGTTCCTGAGAAGACGTAGGATTCCTGTGGTGTCTTGTTAAGTGTCCTAAAATATTTTGGAGAACACAATGTCTGTGTGAAACTTGTGTGACAAGAATTATGGCATATCAATCCCCAGTAAGAACAAAAAAAAAAAGTTAATTTGAAGCCGTTGAGGCCTGGTGTAATCCCAATGATCTGTATTTGAAATGGCTGCGGGCAACACTGAATGTTAATATATTGAGCAATATAATGAACTTTTCTCTCTTTTTAAACAAAAAAAGAAATGTCTGCCAGAGTTAAATCTCTAAATGAAGGGTGAAGTTGAAGAGGAAACCAATAATATGCTGAATAATATGAGTGGTTGGGAGTAAGCAGACCTTTTACTGTATTAGTTGGCTGTTAATCTAATCTAACACATCTTGCAGCTGCTTTTTACAGTAAAAGCCTTTCAGTGTGGAGGATGAAGTATATCTCTGTGACATAACTCGGAATAATCAATGTAGGTTAATTCACAGGTCAAACGTTGACTCAGTTTTCCGATTGCCTGCTTCATCAAAAGCTCAGCACTGTAATCCCTCAAGGACATAATACAGTTCATATCCAAGAATAGAGTCAGTTTTATGTGTGTATTGCATCTTAATTCTCAGCTGTTTTCTGTCCAGTGACAGCTCCACCCGAACCTGGAGGAGGCTACGGCCCAGGTGGGACATGGGGGCTGGTGGAGCTGGTTGCTGTGGTTGCAGGGCCCGTGTTCCTGCTGTGTCTGCTGCTGCTGGTGGCCATGTTCCTCTATCATTATCACCAGAGGGCTTACAACCACAGGCAAAGGCTGGAGGTGGAAGATCCCTCCTGTGACCACCTCTACCTGGCCAAAGACAGGTCCCTGCAGGACCTCATTTACAATCTGTCCACGTCTGGTTCGGGCTCTGGTCAGTGTGATAAAGTAGCAGCTGCTGAACACACTGTTTCGAACATCAAAATTTTCTACTTCATATCTGTATCGGTGTACATTCAGTAACAGTTATTCATTCTTGTTGTTTTCTTGGCAGGTCTGCCTCTGTTCGTTCAGCGGACTGTAGCCAGAACCATCGTCCTGCAGGAGATCATTGGTAAGGGACGTTTTGGAGAGGTGTGGCGAGGACGATGGAGGGGCGGCGACGTGGCAGTGAAGATCTTCTCATCCAGAGAAGAGCGCTCCTGGTTCAGAGAGGCTGAAATCTATCAGACAATCATGCTTCGCCATGAAAACATCTTGGGCTTTATAGCCGCTGATAACAAAGGTGCAAACCAGCTAACTGTACCCATTTCTAATCAAAAAAATGTGCTGTGTAATAATCAGTCAACTTTACATTTCTCTGTATGTATATCTCTTGCTCAGACAATGGCACATGGACTCAGCTGTGGTTGGTGTCGGACTACCACGAGTACGGTTCTCTGTTTGACTACCTGAACTGCTACTCTGTCACCACTGAGGGAATGATTAAACTGGCGCTGTCAGCTGCTAACGGCCTTGCACATCTACACATGGAGATTCTAGGAACACAAGGTAATGTTTGTGTAACCGTGCAATATTGTATTATCATATGGTTATATTTGTTTGACCTGGCTGCCACCTTTAGTGACTATGAGGCATAGACTATATATAGAAATGGACGAAGCAACCAGGGCTTAAAAATGAAGCCAGTGTGGGAATGAAAAAAGCGCAGTACTCCTGACGACCACTAGATGCTGTCTCTCAGAAAACTCTGGGTCCTATTGACTTCGATTTAAAAATTGTAATTTTCAATCATGAAGAAGTCAGTATATGTTTTACACAAGTCATTCTGATGTCATTAGCTCTTCTCCTCAGTGATCTGGTGGTCCATTTGGAAAAAAAAAACACTAAATAGATACTGGGACAGCAGTGGCTCCATGGTAGAGCAGCCGTCTACCAACCGAAGGGTTGGTGGTTCAATTCCTGCTCCTCCCAGTTCCTGTTGGTGTGTCCACTTTACCTACCTACCTGGTATGAATGTTGAATGAATGGTTTGGTGGTGGTCGGAGGGGCCGTAGACGCAGACTGGCAGCCACGCCTCTGTCAGTCTGTCCCAGGACAGCTATGGCTATCATTGCTTACTACTACCAGTATGACTGGGTATGAATGAATAATGGTCTCTGTAAAGTGCTTGGACTGTCTAGAAAAGTGCTGTATTAATCCAACCATTATTATTATATTAGGCTTAAAAAATGAGGAATATTTAGGGGCATAGTTACTTTGATCTACAGGCTGGGTCTCCACTGAGACGAATCTCATACACATTGGACAGTGACCTCGGGTTCAGGGGTCAGACCCGCCTCCTTATTCCTCTCTTCATATCCAAATATGGTCAACTTCTGGCTCCAAACAGTCATGGCGACATTCAAATGCTGATCTCTTGGCTTCAGAACATTAGTCCACAAACCAACAGGTGATGTCACGTTAGCTTGGTTCGTGGTGTCACGTTAGCTTGGTTCATTCCTTATACAGCCCACACTATGATGGTACAAATTGTGTTACTTTCTACACTGAAGAAGAATCAGCTGATACACAAGGCTGTGCAAAGAATTCAGGCACTAGAAGTAAAATGTGGATGCCATAAATAAACAGCCTGTGCCATCTGTTACAGAACTGCTTGTTCTTCTTGTTGCTAGAGACAGTTCTTTACAGGACTCTTGCTGTCTCGTTGTTATGCTGTAGAATAAATCTAGGACAGATCAGATGCCTAAAAGTTTTTGCACAGTTCTCCATATCACATTCAGCCATGTGGTTTAGTTTCTTAGTTTTAGTGACAGTTTCTTTTGTAGCTCAGTCACAAAGTCAAAAATGTTCCCAAAATTACTTTCTCATCTCTTACTTCAGTAGATACTAGAAGTTTAAGACATTGTATTTTTACGACCCCTCATCTAATCTGAAATTACATCAGTCAGTTGCTTTATTCTGGCATTTTCACACTTTTTTAGCCATTAAAGAAATATATGATCATGTGTATCTCCGTTTACATTCTGGGAATGCGATACTTGAGAAATATTTTCATCAGCAACAATTTTTGTCCCTGTCCTGACTTCTCCCCTCCCCCACTCATGCACTGGAAAAAGGCATCTAATGTTGACAAATGAATTTTTCCATTTATCGAAAGACTCTGATGTAACTGGATTGAGTCACCAACAGAATGTCACAACAGCATTGAGAATTAGTTTAAAGGCTTTTCACAATAATTGAAAAGTGAAAGTAGGATGCTTGAAATATATTCCATAATTTAAATGAACCAAACTTATGGTAGAAATAGGAGAAGAGCAGAAAAACTTTCAAGTGTAGTGAATTTACACCACGTTTCTAAATGTTTTCCAATGATATGTCTCTTTGTTATGGCCACATGTATGTGTATTAGGTTTTGTGTCCAAGGTTTCAAATAGCATTTACTTCTGGAACAGAAACTGTTCGCCTAATCAAAACCAACAGTACATCCATTATTATCTTTGAAAGCATTTTACTGCTGGAGCTGCTGAGCTACTTGTCATGGAAATAAAAGAGGAGTTACTGATACTTTGTTGGAGGATTGTTTCAGATTTTATCACTGATGCCAAAAAAAGAAACTTGCATAACATCAAAAACAGTACAAAGTTGAGTGTAATAAAACAGTGGCTGCCATGTTCATTTATGTCCTGATAGGAAAACCAGGCATCGCCCACAGAGACCTGAAGTCCAAGAACATCCTTGTGAAGAAGAACTGCACCTGTGCCATCGCTGACCTGGGCCTGGCGGTCCGCCATGACTCTGCCACAGACACAATCGACATCGCCCCCAATCAGAGAGTGGGCACCAAGAGGTCTTTCTCAACATACACATCAGCTGCTTTTCTCTTAGATATCTCTGACACCTTTCCCAGAATAACCCTTATTTCTGTACATCATCACAAACCAGGATTGTTTTCATGTGTTCCAGGTACATGGCTCCAGAGGTCCTGGATGAAACTATCAACATGAGACACTTTGAGTCTTTTAAATGTGCTGATATCTACGCGTTGGGACTTGTCTACTGGGAGATCGCTCGGCGCTGTAACAGTGGAGGTTGGACTCTTTGTTTTCACTTTGTTTCCTGTTCCTCGTTGGTAACATCTGAGATGATCTAACCTCAACACTATCTCATGGTATCAGGTGTCCATGAAGAGTACCAGCTCCCCTACTACGACCTGGTGCCCTCTGACCCGTCCATAGAGGAGATGAGGAAGGTGGTGTGTGACCAAAGGTTACGACCTAATGTCCCAAACTGGTGGCAGAGCTATGAGGTATTAAAATGCACTTAAATGATCAATACTAAAACTGTTTGTAACATCCTGAGGCTTTATTTCAGTTTGTGAGATTGTTCACACACTTCCATTCAGTTTGTCTTTGCCATGTGAGACACAATTTGTGTTGCTTTGTTCTCAGTAAATTCATCGAAGTTTGTTTACAACTAGAGTCAGATATTTTATATACTACATCAGCTGACCTTTGAGTAACCAAGAATTAATTAGTTTCAACAAGAAGTAATACAAAAGTGTTAAACATATGTTTCATCACTGAAGAGCAATGATAAATTTGTTTGTTGAACTGTGAAATGATTTACATATTTTGGCCACAGTTGTTTTAAAAAAGAAAATATAAGGGATACTAATTTAAAAAATTTAAAAATGGTTTAATCTTTGTTGTTTTAAAGTATTGATACTGGCCTCAAAAATCCAATTTTGATAATCCCAGATCTCAGTTACTACTTATTACCCAATCTTACCATAACTAAGTGGAAGTTATTCTTTGTATATGTACAAAGATGAGACCAACCATGCCATGAAGAATCTGTTTTTCAGCTTTATTTCAGTTCCTGTCATTCATTGTGAGCTGAGTTAGTGAATTCATAAGTGCAAAACAATACATGAACAGGAGAGGGGCCTTAAAAAAAGGAGTGCCTGAATAAGATTTGTGTTATTTAAACTGTATTATAGGGTTTTATTCCTGACTTGTGTTTTCCTCCTGTTGTTCAGGCCTTGCGTGTGATGGGTAAAATCATGAGGGAGTGCTGGTACGCCAATGGAGCCGCCCGCTTGACAGCCCTGCGCATCAAAAAGACCCTGTCCCAATTCAGCATTGAGGAGGACATTAAAATCTGAGCTGTGAGAGTCAGCAGAGCGCTGAGCGAGGACCTGACTATGAAAAGAAGTCTACAAACACTGCGCAAAGTAAGAGAACATGATGGAGAGTGGCACTTTGTAAAATATCCCTCCACAGATACTCCTGCCAGTTTCAAAGCCTCTTGATTTTTTGACAAACCCTACCTCGCTTACCCAGCCAAAACACCAAGAACACCTTTCCTGTCGAGTCCTCAGCTACTGCTGCCCTACCTGAACCTTTGTTTTTAACTCTCTAGATTCAGTACTAACAAGGACTCTTGGATACCCTGTGTACTTGTATGCAATCAGTAGGTGGATGTGTGATTAACAAAGTGACAATTTAGAAATCAGCTGCTTCTTGTTGTCCGTGTAAGGTGGCATTGACTTATTTTTACTCCTTGTGTTATTTAAATGAGTAAATCTGATGTGTTGGTGTTTGTGGGGCCGCTGTGGGTTTTTCTCTGCCACACCTACAACACACCGACACATCACCAAATCCTTAAAGCAGTGTGATTTGGTCGAATGTTAAATTACCATGTTTCACTTGACTTGATTTAGCTTTGGACTTCTCGCCTGGAGCCTTTCCCATAAGCTGATTCATTCCTCAGGTTTTCTTTACTCTTACCAATATACAAGCTTTTTGTGCCCGTTGAGAACCTTCTTAAGCAAAACACATATTTATTAAACAAGAATCCACTTCATCAGGATGGAGGGTTGGTGTGAGAGCAACAGCTGCCACTGACAAGATACTGTGTGTTTTGTCCTTGATCTTCTTGATGAGAGCAAACACGCTCTCATTCCCTGTGCACAAGCTGGAATATATATTCAGATCAACCTTCACCTGTTTTTACTATTCCTTATATATGGGCCAAAAACACACCAACTCCAGGAATCTGAATGATGTTTGTTTTTAGTGTAAATCTTTTAATACTGTCACAGAACGTCCAGTGTTGTTTTCCCCTCAGGGCACATTCTCCCTGGCCAAGTATAACTACTGTACTGCACATAAACAGGCTTTGGTTGTGGTATTTGTATATATAATAAATTAAATTTAGGTCTAAATGTGTCTTAGATGGTTCAGTCGTCTGCACTGGCTTTTAGGATGGTGGAAAGAGCATTTGTTTGTAAAAAGAACTATGTACAAGTGTAGTTTGAATATGACTGTATGTGTGACACCCTGCTTACCTTCTCATTCAGCCCTCTGTTACTGCAGAGCAGTGATTTATGCTTTTATACCTCTTTAATGTGCAAATCATGTGTGGACCCTCAACCCTAACATTGTCAGAAATCACTGTCTGCATTGTTTGTCTTCAGGAAATAGGTGCACTTTGTCTGCAGCTGTATGCAAATACTGCAGGTACTGTTTGTGTGTAGAGCTGTTCCCATGCTCTGTTTGCTGTGAGTCCCTCAACAAAGCCTCAAAGGCCACATGTGCACTACTACTGACCTCACAGCACTGAGACCAAACTGTTCTCAGAATCATCTCTGGCCACGGGCTCCAGTGTTTATTCAAGATCACGCCACTGAAAATGAGAATGTTTACACAGACCATGCCAGTCGGTTGCAGTACCCTTCCTCTGACGGGAAACTGTAAAGAGAATCGGGCTTTTCTTTTGATCTCTGGGAGAAGAAATGTTGAAACTAAATACTACTGAAATGTCTCAGTGCTGTTTCACAATTGTGTCTGAGCTGTACTGTTTTATTTTAGAGTCACCTAAACATAAAGATGTTTGTCAGAGCAGATGAACTGCACTTGATGCTGTTGTGTTTTTTTGCTGGAAAAACCACGGAGCTCTACTGAATGTGAACCTTATTCAAACACTGAAGGGTTATGTTTGCCTTACAATGTAAACGTGCGTCGTGATATCAGAGTTGTTAATACTTTGCTCTGAGTATCCCTATGGAAGATTAGTGGGGACTAGGCCGGAGAAGTTACTCATGACATTGAGGTTGTGAAACTCCCAGGTCCAGTTATGACAAAGAAATGTATCCATGTAAAAAACCCCTTCAGGACATCAATCATGTAACCTCCAATATATAGAGTAATAAATGCAACTGTTTTCCTATGTTGTCTGTTTTTGCTTTCATTTTTGCAATCTCCTGCTTTAAAAAAAAAAGAGAGAGAAAAAAAAGTGGTGAAATGTAATATATATGACCAAATTATCACATTACTACTTGTTTATAAGATTCTGCAGTTCCTCTACTTAACAGTGTCTTTCAGCTTGTTTTGGTCCACTTTATTCATAGTGTTATTGTTACTACAGGCAGCTCTGTATAAAAGATGAAAGTGGACTTGGTGCTGCCACCTCAGCACTAAACACTGACAAAGTTGGCAATTACCGTATTTTCCGGACTATTGAGAGCACCTGTCTATTAGCCGCTCCTGTCAATAAGCTGCTGTTGAATTTATTCGAACAGTTTCATGTGGTCCACTCTGACCGGGTCTGATGTGACGAGGCTAAATGTATCGGCGGCATGGAGCTTGCTAGCTTGTAAAAAGCTAACGAGCTTCGTGCCGCCGGTGTTTAAGCTGCAGGGTTCAAAGCATCGGAAAAAGTAGCGGCTTATAGTCCGGAAAATACGGTAGTTAACAGTTAGCAGCGTTTAACCGGTAAAGAGGCAGATATTTCCCTCAGGAGTTGGTGGAAACCAGAACAGTACTTAAAGGTGGTATTGTGTTAAATTTATCTGGTTGTCTGAAACTGGACTCATAATGAAAATGGATGTTGTTGACCGACATGTTGTTAATAAGTGTGCATACTAACTTTAAAAGTTTAAAACATTTGGACCTGTTATGCTCATTTCCAGCTTTATAGTCTTGGTCTCCTCTAGAGCAGTTTTGCTTCGATTGCAATTCAAAAAAATGTTCACGTTAAGCTTATCATGGACATTTATGCAGCCTCCCCCTTGCCCTTCTCAAGAGCTTGCTTTCTTCTGATTGGCTGAGGTCATAGAAACCAACTCTCCATCAGGTGACTTCTATATACAGTCTACACTGAAAGCAAACAGAGTAACACAGCTGTGTTGAATGGAAATTCAAACTTTTCAAACCAATCTGAACATGATATGAGTCTGAATCTGAAAGCAGACAGCACCAACATTCACAAGAAAGATCACAGCAGGACGTCTGTGTTTGGTAAGTATTGCACCCATTACCAGCTCATTGTGGCACATAATGATGGATTCAGTATTTTAATCACAAGCCATATGTAAAATGTTTTCTATGCATGTCAATATTAATCTGTGTACGTGTGGAAAACGCTTAAAAAAGGGAAAATGTTGAAACTAATGTAGCCTAACCACGTGTATTATGAACACCCAACTTTTTTTAAACTATACAAAGCTGAAAATATGGAAAAGCATATTAAGTCCTCTTTAATAAGTAGCTATAAATTAAAAAAAAAATCACACATATTACTTGGACAGAAGTTTAAACAAGTGTCATTAATAAATGTTTAAAGCACTGTTGAAGAATCTTTATTGCTCATCCTTTAAATCATATTCTCAATGCAGATTAGTACAAAAACTGTGCATTAACATACTGTTGTACACTCTCTGTTTCGTACATACTAAAACAGTAAGTGTGACACGCTCCTTACTCAATGTCCTCACTCAATGGGAAGGAAATGCTGGTGATTCTGATAAAGTCCCCTAAAAACTGTAAGTGGCATCAACATAACTCACCAATAACATATAAATCAGAAAATCAATAACAGATAAATTGTTAATTTGACCATTACTATCAAGTGATGGATCACATGTCCAAAAACAACAAGACTGTGCAGCAGTGAAGCAATAAGCATATCCCTTTAGCGCTAATAATGCCCACTCTCTTTCCCAGAGAGTGGGCAACAAAACAGGCAGAAAAAATGTGTATCTTAAGTAAAATGTAAAATTGACTTCATGTGACAACAACACACATTAATGCAAAACATATAAATATCAAGAGATGGAAATTCAAACAGAACACAGCACAGTTATTAATCTTTATCAGCACTGTTCTGGACTTCACTGATAAGGCTGCAGTGGGAGCCTGAAGTGCTCGACCAGGTTTGCTACTTTGCTGTTCAGCAACACAACAGATTGAACTCTGAGCCCTTGAATTTTTCACTCAATATGAACAGAAACTTCATTCAGCTCCTTTTAGGAAAACATGTGTTGAAGCCTTAGACTTATCACATTAGACCATGATGTAAAGTCCTGATGCACAATCCTGACAGCCTCCCAGGTTCTCAATGTTTAGTGTTTGAAATGTTAACCAAGCAAAATAACAGCACACTCTTACACAAAGGTATTATGTGACTGTTTTATATGCATGGGCTGTATGAGCAGCATGTATGACACACATAGAGGTGAATACTTCAGTAACTACTCTGTGTCTGCATACTGGTAGAGTGCAGCTGTTCAGGTATAAGAAAGAAGTGCACACAGGACAAGGCTCAGGAAGATGTCTCATGTTACAACTCACACACATTGTTGATCTTTTGAAGTTACACAGTTTAAAATTAACCCCCTAGACAAGCTTGATGTGCTTCTAGATTTCATCTTTATAACCGAAGTTAATGCTGCCAATAAAAGGCAAAAGATAAGTTTTCCTTTAGAAGGTATTTTAACGGGGAATATATTTGTAATCAGAGCCATAATTAAGTGTCCTCCCTCTATGGAGATCAGTCCAGCGCAGTGAGTGGCTACAGCTCCGCTTCAGAGGCTTCTTGTGCTTTTACACCTTGTCGGCTCTCTGGTGACTCAGAATTTGGCTCAACTCACAGGAGGTTCTGTATGTTCTGTATTACTACAATTATATATTGCTGTATTGCTAAAACTCACATTTTTACAGAAAAGGAGAAGTCTTCATGTGTCAATGTTACAAGAAGTGGATGGTACTTAAACATATTGTTAGAATTTCACATGCCATCTTCTCTTTCTCCCTCTGCTCTGGACTCGTCTTTAAAATGTGTAACCTTCCTACGTTTGAGTAACTTCTTCAAGCTGTGCCTGTGGGCGGAAAAATCTTTTAAAAGGTGGCCATTAGGAAAATATCAAATTGATTAAAACGCTTCAATGTGCAGGCTTTAAAAATTGATTACAGAACCGTACTTACCCTCTTCTCCATCAGTAAGCACTAGTGCCTGGAGGATATCTGAAAGGGAGACAATTCCCTTCACCACATCCTGCTCGTCCACCACCACCAGCCTGTGCACCTGGAGGACACACAACATCAATGTTATTCTGATCTCTGCAAAATATAATAATAATAATAATAATAATAATAATAATAATAATCAGAGTGATGGCTGGCTCTTAGCTTATGAAGTAGAGTTTGTATAGTTAATAGTAGATGCGTGTACATTATGTTCTGCTGTAAAACACTGACTTGACAAAGGTAAATTCCTACCAACCACCAAACTCCAGACAGAAAGATACACTGCTCAGGTTGTGTTTGATGAGCGAAATGAAGAAATAATATAAAAGCTGTAGCTTCTTCCAGACTCACTGAGTAAATCAGCCAGACACTTGGCTCACATAATAACAGCTACTTCTCACCTCCGCCTCCACCAGTCTGTTGATAATGGCCTCCAGGGTCTCGTGCCTGTTGCATGTCAGCACTCCTTCAAAGTACTGAGAGCGGTGCTGCAAGGCTTTGGTCACTGTCACATCCAGATTGTTGTACGTCTTCTCTGCTGCCAGGTTCTGTACAAAGACACGGCTTTGATGTATGGTGCTTCTACCATGTTTGTTCTTTAACTATTGTGTTCACAAGAAGAAGAAGTAGACAGCAGCAGGATGATATGAAAAGAACAAAAAGGTATACAATTACTGTTTACTTACTATAACATCAAATTTGGAGTATATGTCCACCACACGGCCTGCAGGACAGAGGCAGCACATAAGAACACAGAATACAACAGTTCTCTGGTCATTAGCATCATTTCCACCAGCTCACACACCTTTGTCATCAACAACCGGGAGCGCAGACACTCGCTGCTCCACAAAAATACCCAGTGCGGTGTACAGCGGTGTGTCTGCGCGGACCACTGCGATGTTCCGGAATGTCCCGATGTTCAGTTCCTCTAAAGTTTGTTTCAAGAACGATGGTTTTGGCATCTCTGCTATCTGGAAACAAAAATAAGAGATTGTACAAATATGAAAACTGAAGAAATGGATGTTTAATAGTTAAAATAAATTGTTTAACAGTTAAAATAAAGCTGTGGTAGCTGGTTGCCCTTGCTCTATATAAGAGATCTGTAGTGTTACAATGACACAGAAATAGGAAAAAACAATGGCAGATTATTTGAAGTATTTAATGAAGCAGCAGTAGGAAGATCCCAGGGGACTCACAAAAAGCTTCAGGAACTTCAGAATCCTCTTGTGTGTGAGAATATAGAGTGTGTTCCCTGTCAGAGGGTCGATTACAGGCAATCTGTGGATCTTGTTCTTCAGCAGAGACGATACTGCATCATACAAACTGTGGCACACAGAATTTAAGAGAGGACCAATGTTATCAAGTTGTTGAAGAGACAGAAAGTTGCAAGAGAACACAGCTGAAAACAAACAAGCAAGATACACATGGATATAAGATATAGCAGGGTTTTCCTGAGAACCGGAGTTGAAAAACCCTGAGAGATAGAGATGATAATCAAAGCTGTTTTATCACCATTTGAAAAATACATGAAGGACATGTGGGTCTTGTGTTGCATATAGTACAAAAAGTATTGCAGGTAAACACAAAACTCCACATCTCCCATGATCCCCTGTGAAACTGAGGAAAAGCATGTAGTACACATAGTTTATTTTTCAAATATTGTTTATATCTATGTAAAGACAATAGAGTAAAAGTGTGAAGAAACTTTTATGATAGCCAAAATAAAGGTACAAATAAGCCTGTAGTGCAGGCAATGTTAGACAATGTTATTCAAGAATAAAGCAATAATTTATTCTTTAATTGAAAGCTATCCAAAAATGATAATATATAAAGTGGTCGTCAATAGATTTTCTGAGACCATTACTCTCTCTGAGGGACAATGTCGCTGGAGACTGTCTTGCGACTTTTGTCTGGTTTCTTCCCACTATGAGCAGACCGACGGCCTGATCTCAGGAAACCTGCGCGAGTTGTGCTGTGGTGACAGGTGTGACAATATGGTCAAAAGGTGGTGGCATTTTATAGCTCAGGTAAGTGCTACTCAGGGATATACACCACCAAGAGAAACATATATCCATTGTGCTCTGTCTATAGTAGAGTACAAAAAGGGAGTGGCAGCAGTACATGTTTTCCCAAGTGTACATGAGGCCTCAGATCACTCAGGCATATCAGATTGTAAAGTAATACACGGGGAAATTGTTATTTCTAATTTTGACACCGGCTGAAACAAAAACCCTTGGTAAGGAAACTTTTACGTCTATTAATTCACGCAGTGTAGATGCTTGTAAGCACAGCTGCTACTCACCTTGCATTGGGAGATATGCTAACCAAGGGCTTGAAAGAGTCTTGAAGGTACAGCTCTGTTGTAAACAGGAACACACAAAATATAGTTTACCGTGACCATCACCTGAGAAAATTACAATGATGTATTTATTAAACATTCTCACCTCTCCAGGTTTCGATTTTGTGTTCTTCCAACTCATATATCTGAACCTGAAAGATTACAAAAGGAGAACAGGTTAAGGAAGTAACAAAGAAACTAAGATAAGTTAATGTACAATATACAACAAAATATTCTTGGAGATTAAAACTGAGACTTAACATGTTAAATACTATAAAACTCTTACCAATGGAGATTTGTAATAGCGATGAAGAATGTTAATGAAGTCTGTGATTGTCAACATACCTGCATAAATAGGAGCATTAAATCCTGTTAAAACCCTTATTTAACTTATTTTTACTCAGACAGTGGAAATAATCCAAAGGATAATTAGTCTTACCAACAAAGCATTGCTTCTTACTGTCCCACAGAGGCGCTGCTCTTACGCCATTAGAAACAAGAGCGAAAAATGCCTTCTTCACCTGTAAGATTAATTACACAAACGATTCAGTCTATATAAGCTGATGAAAAATATATTTATTATCAAGGGCTTTTGTTTTACCTGAAGTGAAGTGTCAAACACAACTAATTTGGAGCTGGTTGGTACAAGGTCATAACAGCGGTGGGACTTCATAAACCTGGTGTACACATTGTGCTCTGGGTCTGAAGAAATGACAGAGAAACTACTGAGGAATTTTGTTTGTCACTGTGACTTGTTATTCACTGTTGCTTAAAAGTCAGATCTAAACAAGTGAGATCTAAACAAGTCCCTCACCTTCTATGACTGCTTCCTTTTTGCCCTCGATGTCATCAATAGTTACTGGAATCTGAAAGAAGATGAAAGCCAAGACAAAGGATTGGATGGGTGTAATCTGACATGTAAACACCTGAATAATAAGATAAAATGTAAGTATAAGGTGCAAAAAAGACTGTAGAAAATCAATTTTTAAAAAATACAGAAAAACTGAGATAAATATATTACATAAACACAGAAAACAGCCATGTGTATATATACATACAAAACTATACAAAAAAACCTATGTGCACCTTTCTTTCTTTCAGCCTGAAATTTGATGAGTTTTCCTAAAGTGACCCAAAACACACAAAAACAAAAATACTTTAAAATGTTATACTTTCGTAAAGATGCTACAATTATTTTTCACACTGAAGCGGTTTTGGGTCAAATTTGACCATTATCTATTAGAATGGATTTTATATCTGCCAGCCTGGGTCAAATCAAGAAAAATGGTGGTTGTGGGAATTCCTGAAACAGTAAAACTGTACATGCCATGACTGTGAGTATTTTTATTTTTTTTTATGAAACAGTGGTGTAGAGTCTATGCCATAGACTGTATATAGAGTGGACACTCAATGCTTTCTGAAACAAAACTTAAGGACTAATCATCCATTTATTAACATCAGGTGGGCTATTGATACATTCTAAATAGATCTGAAGTTCAAAATTTGATATAGACACTTATTATGACCTGAACCATACTGTGAAGGCATCAAATGTGAACAGTATGTAAGGGCTAATGTCAGGGTTTCTATAAAGTGAAGGGATTAGTTTGTGAAGGAATGTGTTAAATAAGCATGCACGGTTAAAAAAAGGATGTCATGTTTACTGTGGTAAGTTTGTTTCAACTAGGAAACAGTGTCACAGCTTGAGAAATAGGTTAACATTTTATATTATGAACGAGTATTGGTTTCGTACAGATGGTTAGAAGAATGTTTAAAATACTATTAAAACAGAGATAAGAGCCAAGCTGGGTCTTTGATAATCAAAATGTCAAAGTGTTTCCATAAAGGCACCGCTAACAGTGCTTCATCATCACCCAGCACTATCATACAGGACACACGAGTTACTTCATGGTTCCCGACTTCAACAGAGTGATGCAACTACCTGTACTTTATAACTTACATTAAGACTCCAGTTAGCCGCCTAGTTACACATGAAACAGAGGTGGAACAACGTAGTGTCCACTGTTACAAAGGAATCAGGCGACACGGTCACTGCTACAGTTTTAACCCCGTCTGGACTGGTTTGTTATCTTTGTCCCGATTAACGACACACTTCAAAATCAACACAAATGTTAGCGAAGCGTCGCTTGCTAGCTAGCGTCCCAATCTGTTGACATTAACGAGCCAGTCGAGGTGACTTTACGTCAGTATGACATTATGTCGCATATTACAAAAATGACTGTACATTGATACCGGTGCTGAAACCATAATTACGCCCGAGGTCAGAGTGTGTTTTTCTTCATGTTGACTAAATTTACTAACAAGCAGGTTAGCCCCAGAAATATACTATCAACAATTAGCTCGCTAGCTAGGTGCTACCGTTAGCCGGTTTCGAAAAGTCACGCTCGTCAATTTTTAGGTAACGGGCGGAGAGGTCTCGTTAAAAAGATGTGGATCCATACAAGCTGGATAACTTACACACTCCATATTCCAGGAGCTGGATTGCCTTCCAGTAGCCGGGGTAGTGTACAATCGGCAGGATCTCGCAAGTTCCTAAACTGAGCAACATGAATGGATGCGCAGTCGTTACCGTAATACATGTGACGTTACCGCAATACAATACACTAATGTACACAGTCTCAGGTGAGAAGAAGCAGACACTCAGTTAACTCCTGGCTTCTTGCCAGTTTGCAAACCTTTTCTGTGAAGGATAATTAATGGTTGCATACAGTTTGGGATGTTTGTGTTTCTGTGTCTAATTCACGGATCACAGAGAAAAGGTGCATTTATGTAAAAGTTGTTCTGTGTAACCCTTGACCAGTTCTGATTTTGATCAAGGATTTGATAGGTCGCTTTGAACTAGGCGGGGCCCCTGCACTTCAGGAAGTGCCAGACAGAAAAGAGGGGAGAGTCTGATAATCAGGAAGCTGAATGTGTGATGAAGGTTTTTTTGTTCTTTCTTTCTTCAGGAGTTTATTGCTTCATTAATTTTCCTTATTATTTGAAGGCTGCCATTTGTTTTCTTTAAACATCAAATAAATTAAGTTTTTCCTCAATATCGTTTTTCTTCTGTGAAGTTGTGTTCCTTCCTGCACCACCATGTGGCCGGGCGTGCCACCTTGTAACAATACATGTCTGTATAAAATAATCAATAACTATTAATGCACACAGGCATGGAGTTATAGCTCAAATTGCCTGTTATTCTGGTCCATCAACCAATGTAGCACTAGCATTTCAGTTTTTATTCATTCAGTAACTTCAATGATGTACCTCCAATCTCAAACAACATATGTTAAAAACTAAGAGGACAACAACATATTTTGTGTATCATCTGCCCCTTTCTCAAAACAATAACCTAATGACTTCTGTTTTCACAGGAAACAACTAATTCTGTCACAGTTTGACTCCATCCACTAAAATATAAGTCTACTTTAATGTTTTATGTGCAAACTGAGTTTTAAAAGAAAATGTACTTCCAATTGTGGTATCGGTACAAGACAACCATTTGGAAATGAAGTTTTGAGTGTGACTGTTATTCTTAACAGTTTGTTGGTATTGTAACAGCAACAAAACAGCTGTATTGTTGTGAAATAAGTTAAAGAACAGCTGTCCATCAGACACATCATAGACATGCAACATGTAAATTATGTGAGGCGTCCACATCAATAACTATACACCAACATAAGAATTTAAATATTTTTTCAATACCATACACCAAGTACTTTGGCTTAATCCTCCTTTATTCAATCCCCCCAAATCAGTTTTTAAAACATTTGATTTCAATGAAATAGTAACTTATGTACATTAACATGTAGAGTATTCCAAATATTACTTTACAAATATTCATACATAAAATGAGGTTTAGCTTCCTAAATAATACACCAGCAGACACATGACATGAGTAACAGATTTATTTATATACAAAACTGTTTACAGCAAGATTTTTGAATCAACATTGACCCACAAGGGAATATTGGTGTTCAGGTGCACAACACCTGCACCCATGGTGTCAAGTCAACAGAAGCAAAAAAAACCCTTTAAGAGCACCTTGAGTCATGAAAGGAAGCAGATGAGGGAGTTTGAACAACTGTAAGGCACAAGACACAGCATCACCAGCTTCTCTTCAACCATCATCAATTACTCATCAATCACTCATCAATCAACTACTTACTCAGCAAAGCACTTGATAAAAAGTTACAATTACCCACTACAGGTACAACATGAGGATTATGGGGGGTCCAGTCTGTCTTGTCATGTCTTTGTAAGGCTATAGAATCTATGAAAAGCAAATCATTAAGGACCTTAAGTGTATGACAGTGACCATGCAAGTCCACTGTACAAATTAAATGGGCTGCATTCTGTATAAACTGTGCATGCCACACTGGCTTGGTTTTATCAAGCCTGCATGAACCATCAAATCAAAACAATGAGTTCAAAATTTACTAAGCTAACTCTGTGACCTTCAGCCACTTACATAGTCTTGCACAATGTTAAAATGTAATTTAAAAATTGAAACTCATCAATGTTCGTAATCATAATGCACATATATGCATGCACTCTATTTCAGATATTGAAAGGAACAAACCTGCATCACCCAAGATATAACCAATAGTACCAAACCAAATCCCTAACATTCTATTTATATTGTATAAAAAGGCCATAACTGGTAAATAGCAAATATCTATTTCAGTCTATACTAAATTTCTCTGAGTGTTGTCCATAAGATAACATCTTTATTACAGTTAATAAGGAGAAATTAAACTGTAGAAACAATGGAGGTCTACCTGCTTGGCAGCAGTGCTTAAAATGAAAGTTGTTAAATACACAATATCAGCCCCTCCATTAAGAGGACACAACTCTATAGTTCATTGGTGAAAGGTACCTGAAGAAAGGTTGATAGAAATTACAGTGAGAACTGTGAAACCTCCGTGATATTCCTTCTGTGAAATCTCATAACAGGGCGTTCGAGGAAATTCACCATTTGTGAGAAAAAGCAATACTTTAACACCACATTTAAAGCAATGTGAACTGTGACTCTGCATCACCACCAAAAAGACCTTCTGAAAGAATACATCAGTCCCGAGAAAGATTATTAACCAGTCCTCACTGTACATTGACTCAACTACTGAAAGTTACAAGGCATGAGCCAATGATGTCTCAAGCAGTGGAAAAAAATGGCGCAATAAATTTGGACCTTTAAGTTTGGCAGTCTTATTTTCTGAATATTTGATTGAACTCAAAATTAAGATTATGTCCAGCTGTGGATTATATTTTAATATTTAAAGAAAGTGTTCACTGAAGGTGCTTCTTTGTTTAAAACAGAGATTAATCCTGCTCTAAGAAACTTTTCCCTGTGGTTACAATTAATGGGCTAGATTACCAACTGTCTGAGCAGTTGCTTTGCTACGTAAATCAATATGGTATCACAACGAAGCAGAAAAGTTCCACTGCAGTGTCTTGGTGTCGTTGAGGTCACGATTGGCGAGCTGGTGAAGTTGTGCCTCCTGTCTTCAGTAAATTAGCTTACTGATGTCCTGGATACACTTTTACATCACAGCACACTTTCTCTCCTCTGGGGGTGCATTTCCATCGGCTTTCTCCATCTCCAAAATGATCCGCTTGAAAACCTCCACAGCAGTCTGCATTGCAAGAATATTGTCATTGGAGTGTGAATCTGTGTCAGAAATAATATGTGGGCTTCACCTATATATCCTTACCTCATTCTCCTTGGCTGAGGACTCCATGAACGCAGCACCCCAGGAATCAGCAAGTTTTTTTCCCTCCTCTGGTTTGATAACCCTGGAAAAATAAATGAAGTGGATACTGAACTTGAAGGAAAGAAAAAACACTTCTAAAAAAGTAAATACAAAAGCCATTTCCATCATGATGAAGGTACATGTCACCCAGTGCAACAACACAATGGAGGTCCACAGCCCAGAGGAAAAGGGTTACTCTTATTGGTATAATATTATGGTAAATTGTTTGTTTATAGGATTTCCTGAAACTAAGAAACATACAAAAATACTCAAATTGCCAAAACAAACAAACAAAAAAAAAGCTACATTAACTATAAGAATGTACTGAAGTGTTGATGTAAATCAGTATTATTCTGACAGTAACAACACATGTACTTTTATTGTAAAAACATTCAGTTCCTCCTGATTACCTTTCCATGTGGAGATCTTTTTTGTTCCCTACAAGAACAGTCGGGACCCTGAAAAGAAAATAGCCTGGTTGAAATAAAGCACTTGGAAAATAAATTTTGGAAACACTGAAATTTAAAGAACCAACTGAACTTACTGGATCTTCCCAACCATGTCTAGCAGCTTGTCGTGTAGAACCTGCACAACTTCAAAACTGAACAGAAACAGACATCAAAGAGACTGAGTACCTTTGACTCTCATATCCCTTACCACTAACTCGCTGTTAGTCCAATAAAACTATATTTTCACATATTTGGACAAACTAATGCAGTTGAATACAAAACAGTCTTAAACTAAGACGACTTAGTTCAATGCCTCTATGATGCAGTAAAAAAAAACATTAAAAACAACACTGTCTTTTTGTTTATTTAATTTTACTTTTTATTATGTATATAGTGTGCCCATTTATTGTTTTATTATATATTCTTGGTATATATAAATCTATCCAATTTGCTATTGTAGCCCTGTCAATTTCCCCATTGTTGGAAAAACAAAGGAATATCTTAATTTCCCTCTTAATATATTAACCATGTTGGTATTAATTTTAAAGAAAGAGTTGTCAATCTTATATAGAGTGTTCTTGGGACTTTTGATTATGTTTGCCACATTATCCACATGAATGAGAACACAACAATTTACTCACCTTTTCATTGAAGTCACTGAATAAACAAGGACATAGCCATGGATGTCCATTGAGTGGGAGTGTGGAAAAATTGAGTACTCATCCTACAGACAGAGAAGAGGAATTTTAAACCCAATCTCTATTACTAAACACAACAATCATTAACAATATATTAAAAAAAAAAGTCAGACATACAAAATTTAGCTTACAAAAACATACATCTAACAGCATGCCATAATATCAAAAACACCTAAAGGTAAATGCTAGGATTTAACAGATCTATGTCAGTTGATTAACTACTTACTTGTCCAGCTGTATCGACTAGTTGAAGATTGAAGTCTTGACTATTCACGCTGACCATTTTGTTAAAGGCTGGAGAGAAGGTTAAAGTCTTGTTAAAAATGTTTACATGAAGTCAAATCCACCTCAATTTTTTGTGCTGCAATATCTTACAGATAGTTTAATGATGATGCTTACTGTTTTCGATGGTGGGGTCATAAGAGTCAACAAACTGTCCTTCCACAAATTGTATTGTAAGAGATGACTTCCCTGTGCAAGAAAAAAATAAACAAAACATGGTTGTTTTACTAGCATTAGGAAATGTCGTTTGAAGCATCTCTTTCTTGGTGTAATGACTTGCTGATTTAAGTCTGTTTTAAGTCTTTATAGAAAGATTTACACTGACTGAATACCCCAAATTCTGGGACCTGATCAGGAATTTTACCTATACTACCAAAGTAAATGTTACCAAAAATGTTTGGGAGTCACTGCCATTTAGAAAAAGTATATTTTGACTGAAATCTGTGGCTTGTTGGCTCTGTAAAGGCCGACGAGAGGTAGAGAAAAGGATGGGAAAGAATCTGAAGGGCCAAAGGTGACTTCCACACTATGCTACGACAGCTATGACTATTTCTAACATGGTGCATACCTATGGTTATTTTTTCCCCCTTGCAATTAAAAAAACATGTGCTCTCATCCAAATTTCATGGAGGCGATTAAATTACTTATTTATCAAAACAACTTGTTTTATAAAATATGATATAGAAACCATGGCAGTGGCTGAAACTCCTAAGTGATGTATTTAATAGATAAACATTCATATTTCTAATTCGCGTTTTGGACATTTGGAAAACGCCTACAATGTCAAAGAGTAAACAGAAAGATAGTTTGAACTGGGCCACAAAGTTTAATATGTCTCAAAATCTCGTACTACACCAGCCACACAACGACATTTTAAAATATAATCAGCTGTTAATAACTTTATAAGGAGGTCAAAGATTAGTGCAGTCTGATTTCCTTAAGTTGTAGATATTATTTTACATGTTAGACAAAGTTTCGAGGCACTCACTACTTGGCAATCTACCACGATATCACCGGCTGAGCTAACTTCATTTTCACTGACCAAGTTACATTTAGTAACATATGGCTACGACTGGCCAGGGACACATGAGGTTGTATCTACTGTGGTTTTGTAATCAACTACGCAGCAAACACACGTAACACAAAGAAACACGAACAAAGGTAAGCTAGCGCTGCTGTTGTCAGTCGGATACACTCAGGAGGAAAACAAAGCCCGTTAGCTAGCTAGCTCACTAACATTAGCTGTACACGAGCTCGAGCGCTGTACTCACCTACCGACCGGTAACCTAAAACGGCGATCTTTCGGTATTTTGGTTGAGGCATTGTGACGAAAACGGCGTTCAATTCGGAGTTTTTGAAAATGTAGTACGCCACCTAGTTTTACTATCCAAACAAACTTTTATCGCCACATTCGTCTCGCGTCACGTGACAACAACAAACTTTTCAGAGCCGCCGCTCGAGCTCTCCGCTGGGCCTCGAGCTGGAACTTCAGAGTTCAGTTGTGGTCAATACAGGGTGTACTTATCTGAAAAAAATCCAGTATTTATATTTCTGATACACTCGACGATTTCGATAGCAAATTTTAAATGATAAATTTGTGGTTTCGATCGAAACTAAGAACGATAAAACCTCGTTCAACGCGGTCGCGATTCGCAAGTCAAACTGACGGAAACTGTCATTGTGTAAGCACACCGTCGTAAAACCAGCCAGTACGTCAGGGCTGACATGCACGAGCATTCAAGCCAGTTTGTACAGCAGAGGTCACTCTTTGAACGTCCCAGCATGTTCCTGACCATCATCCTTTTTAGACTATTCCAGACTGACCTTCAGGACACAGTCCCTAGTGAAAAAATGAAGTCTTTCAAATCAACAAGTGGTGATCTCCATTGTTTCATTAAATACAAATGTGACGCATTTTCCCCCAAACTACTAAATGTGAAGTAATCAAAGACACGAGTTTGATCACAACCTCACCACAACAGATTTTGATCTATGACATTGGTGCAAGAAAGTATTCAGATTCTTGACAAACATCACTGTTTGGTGGAACTGTGACAATTTACAGACAGCTGAAATGTAACAAGGCAAGGCTAGGCTTGTTATTTTATAAGCTCATTAGGTTTTTTATGTTAACCCTTAATCTCAAAAGTAACTGGTAACTGCTGCCACATAAATATAGTGGAGTAAAACAATATTCAGGAAAAACTATACTTAAGGTCATTACTTGAGTAGACTGTGGTGCTTTTTGCCTAAGCAGAGAATATATTTCTAAAATCAAGGGAATACTGCTTTTGTCACTATGCTAAAGCAGCAACCTCATTTAATATAGTTTTATCTTATCCTATCTTATGCTTTGATCTCAAGAGGATAGAGTATCTTCTTGAAACATACATGTGGGGCATTCAGTTGGACTTCACATAATTACTTCAGATTCACTCCCTGGCTGTCCTGTTTTGTCCTGTTTGTGTATCCATTAAAATAGCCCAGAACATATAAAGCTGAATATTATATATTTTTAAAAGAGATTTTACACTTTACCAATATTTTTTCAGATGTTTGGAAAATGTTTGTACATGCAACCATAACGACCAATAAAAACAGATGTGTTTGGATTGAAGAAAAAATCCACTCCATAAATTAACAAAGATTAATTTTAAGAAAAGACGATTTTGAATGAGGATTCTTGGTTCTGGGCGGAGTAGTCTCTGCTGGTGGTTAATTGGCAGCTACGTTTAAGATGTAACCCGGACATGATGTGAAGCTGGGGGTAAACCCTGCCGGGAGATGTTGCCGTCATAAACAGGCAGATGAAAATACAGAATAACCTAATTGAAACGGCCCTGACAGGGACAGGTAATGAAGTGGGTGGTGGGGGAGTGGGCGACTTTGAAGGTACTGCTAGTTGTCCATCTCTGCTGTGATGCTCTACGGAAGTCAGCGTTGATGCTTCAAGGAGAGCAAGCTAGCAGGCTAACCGCTCACGGACTAGCTGTAGCATGGTGGTGGCGGTGGGTGCCTAGCAACCGTTGAAGAAACATTGGCTGGCTAAGCTAACGTTGGTTTGTTATGCTAGCGTTAAATACGACGCCGTGGACACTTGCATGTGCAACATAGCGACAGTCAGTCGAATAATGTCACAAATCAAAGCTATCTACTTGCACACATTGTTTAGATCTAACTTAAGTTTGTGGTTTCCAACGAGCTGTCGGTGATGACAGGCTGCTGTAACGTTACAGTGCTGAGTTTAGCTAACTTTTCATCACATGCAGTAAGCTAACGTTAGCCACCAAGGCCGTAATGTAACGCCACTGTTATGTAAACGTTTGCAACGCTGTCTCCCTCTACAACTACGACTTGGATTTCATATTAATTAATATCAGATGAGCCATGAGTTACATTGGCTTAACTTTAGGCTAGTTTAGCTAACTGTTACTGAGTCTGGTCTGTGGCTGGTAATGTCAGACTAGGCTTCAACTTAGCTGCTAGTTAATTATTTGATGATAGGATTAAGTAAAAGTCAGCTAATTTTTATTTAACGTTGTTGTTAGCACTAGAAGTGATTGTTATTCTTACATGTTCTGCTGTCCAAAACGCGTGACTTTGTGGTAGTATGTTATACTTAGCCAATAGTCATGCTAACATGTAGTGTTTTCACTTTTGTGTTTTCGTGATTGAATAGGTCTCATATACGCTTTTAAGCCATACTAGTTAAACCCCGAAATTTTCATTTCATAATGTATTACTGTGTGTTCCCATTTCGTAATATTGGAGGTTGTCGACATGATCGTGTAGTTGTGTTGGTGAATAAGTGCAGTGAGTTAAATCCTCACATCCATGTCATTTCAGTATTCAGCTTGAACTAGTATGGATGTTGATGACTGCAATGGCCGGTCTTACATATCAGGTAGCTCACTACTTCATTTAATAACAGACATATTTACGTAATTGGACTGGTAAGTTATTGGAGTGTGAAAATGTTCTTTTGTCTCCTCTTTGGTTGCAGCTAGTGGAGACTCTTCAATGGAAAGAGAGTTTTCTGGGGCCCTTGGAGGTCCAACAGTGAGCACCCCAAATAGCAAGGAGAACTCTCCGAGTCGCTCCCTCAGTGGTCAGTGAGAAATTAAGACATGTTTATGACTTCCAAGTGTGATATGTCAAAGATGTGCAAACACTTGTATTGCATATGATGCATTTATTAATTTGTATTTAAGATTAAGTACTTACATGCATAACTAATGGAACATAAACCTGTGCTCACGTTGTCTTTTAAGTAAGTCTGGCAACACACTGGTGACAGATTATTCCTTTTAAGGCCTTCTTTATTTTTTGCTCTTGTACCACTGTAGCTAACTCTATTAAAGTGGAGCTGTATAGTGATGAAGATCCAGGTCGAAGTACTGAAGATGAAAGAGGGGAGCGGGTAGAGGAAGGTGGTCCAGAGCAGGGATCTGAGGCTGTTGGAGGTTACAGGGAACTCGCCAATCCTGAAACAATGCCAGCTGGAGCCATCAGACTGCCAAATGGAAAGCTCAAGTGTGACGTCTGTGGAATGATCTGCATTGGGCCTAATGTACTCATGGTGCACAAACGCAGCCATACAGGTGACTGATCAGTTTAGTGCTGATAAATATTTTTTGACCGTAGTTACTAATTTGCTCATTGTTAAGTAAATGGTTGTTGCTGTGGTGGTGGTTGTTAACATTTTGAAAGCCCTGGTCTACTTTTAATAATCGGATAAGACTGTTGTAATGTCATAAATACCAAACACTACTGGTGTAGTTACAGTTAAGTTGGGTTGACAGTTTTGATCTATCCACAGGTGAGCGGCCATTTCAGTGTAATCAATGTGGCGCCTCCTTCACACAAAAGGGTAATTTACTCCGTCACATCAAGCTGCACTCAGGGGAGAAGCCTTTTAAATGTCCCTTTTGCAGCTATGCCTGTCGAAGACGAGATGCACTCACTGGCCACCTTCGCACTCATGCAGGTAGGACAGATTAAAGCCTGACACATTTTCTTTTTTTTTTTAAATAATAGTGTACCATGAAAAAGTAATGTTTATTTATCCCCACTTTGTCTCCAGTGTCCTCTCCAACTGTAGGGAAGCCGTATAAGTGCAGTTATTGTGGCCGTAGTTACAAGCAGCAGAGTACCTTGGAGGAGCATCGTGAGCGCTGCCACAGCTACTTACAGAGTCTGGAGTCACAGCAGCCATCCACTGCACAGAACCAAGGTATGTGTTTAATGACATACAGAGAGATGGCGTGTCAGAAGTTATGTAATTTATAATAAGTTGTATCAATATCGACTTCCGAAGTGACTTGTAATAGAGCCTAATGTAGGAATGTAGTCTCCTTCCTTAACAAAGCAAAGCACAGAATCCCTCACTTATAATCACTTGCATCTGCAAAAAGTGGTTTAGATTCTAACGCAAACCAGGATTTAAGAAAGATTCTGTCTAAATAATAATAAAAATAATAATAAAACCCCAAAATAACATTACAGTTTGTTTGTACTCTGTGCAGGAGAGGAGATGAGAGAGCTAGAGTTTATGCCAGACTCTCTACTGCAGCCCTCTTCAGACAAGATGGCATTTATTGATCGGCTCGCCAACAGCATCACCAAACGCAAGAGATCCACACCACAAAAATTTGTAGGTGAGCATTTGGTCTCAGTGTGGACGGTTTGAGGAAACTTACAAAGCAATAGTCATTGCTTAAAAGGCATACATTGTCTATTGGGAAGGAGTTTCTTTGTCCTACTGATGTGACAATCAAATTTAGGATTTTATATATCTATGCTATGGTTTTGACATGGCTTGGCAGCAATTATTTGTATGAACAGGTCTGTCTCGTAGGACTGGACTTAACTGAAAGAACTACAAGTTGATTCTTTTTTTTAACTCCGCAATATAAGTACTAGCATTATGATATTCAGAAAGGGGGAATAAAATTTGCAAGGTAATCATTTATGCGGCTGAGCTTTCCGATTATCAATCTCTTTGTTTGGACAATATTATGTGACATCTTTCACAGACACCTGTTGTGCAATATCCTAAGATTGTGTCTGTCTGTGTTACAGGGCAGAAGCACATACGCCTCAACCTTGCAGATGCACCTTATGAGCTCACTGCTGGTTTGGATAAAGATGGGGACATGCACGCAGGGGACCTTGAAGCCCCGCACTTTACTGGTCTGGGAGGAGAATACACAGGTGTAGCAGGTAATGGAGGAGGAGGGGCTTCAGACACACTGAGGCCCCTACACCTTCCCACCACTCACCCTTCCTGTTTGTCAGAACTCAGACCAATCCACAGCTCCACGCACACTCCCGTTGCTCTAGGCCCAAGGTTGGATTGCACAGGGACAGGAGCTGGGCTGGGAGCTGTGGGTGTAGGGGGAAGGGAGGCAGCCGAGGGTCATGAAGACCTGCCTGCTGGTCGAAGTCACGCGCCCTCACCTAGCAATGGTTGCCAGGACTCTACGGACACAGAAAGCATGCCAGATGAGCCGTGCAACAGCACTGCTCCGACTCCGGCCTTGCACAGTAACAACGGTCATCACCTTCTCCACTCAAACAACCATAACCCAGCACCTCCTCCCACTGCACACCACAGGAGTCGGGACAGACACAGCCCCGGCCACGCCAAAGACCGGGAGGTGGATAGAGAGGATGGAGGCCACTCAGCTCTCCCACCTCCTGCCCATGCACCAACACCTAGCTCACCTATAGCACCCTCCTCCACCTCACGGGAGGCTTTTCGGGTTGTAGACGGGGAGGGGCGAGCTGTGCGTTCTTTCCGTTGCGAGCACTGCCGTGTGCTTTTCTTAGACCATGTCATGTTTACCATCCACATGGGCTGCCATGGTTTTCGTCAGCCTTTTGAGTGTAACATCTGTGGCCATCGCAGCCAGGACCGCTATGAATTTTCTTCCCACATTGTCCGTGGAGAGCACATCCTTGACTGAGGCTAAAAGATGGACAACCTGCTTCACCTAGAGCTTTTTTTACACTGAGACAAGGACCTGGCTGGGTTTGGTCTGCACAGGACAGGCACAGGTGGTTTAAAACTGAAACTGAATATTCAAATCAAACAGGCACTGGCACAGTTGGCATGTACCATGATTACTGAAAAGCTTATTTATATGTTTCTAAAATTCTAATAGTGGTCCTTATCACTTTCAATGCACTTTCACAACAAATCTATTTAAAATACATTTCTAACTAAATGTGTTCTAAAGTAGACAAAGAGCCAATGCACTTTTTCATCCGCAGATGTGCCTTGCTCCAAAATTTCAGGGTAAAACCTGATGCACAAATTATGGTAGACAAATCTGACTTTGTCCATAACCTGAAATCTTTCCCCCACTTGTGCACTTTAAAAGAGATGACATAAACAAGCTACAGTGGAATCTGTACACATTTGTATGCCTTGTTCTATAAAAGCACCTTTTGCAATGAAATGATTCCCAAACAAACCTTATGTCTGATGCGTTTTTTTTCCAAGTTGGGGTTGATTCTGTACAATAGATTTTATATCGCAAAGTAAAGTGCAGACCAAACTCACAAACCAGGTCCAAGTCAGTTAGACCTTAACAGTTGAGGGGTTGTCCGTGAATTAGAAATGCACTTTGGTTGTTAAATGGAGGGTGGAATGAAAACATCTGTGTGTTTGAGTGAGTGAGTGAGTGTGTGTGTGTGAGCGAGAGAGGGAAAGAAGATAACGTGTTTTGAAAGTAAAATGGAAAATGAAGGCCTTTATTTGTGTGATTTCTGTGTGGGGCGGTGTATGAATTGTTTTGGTTTTTTTTGTTTGTTTTTTTTCCTCTACGACTGCTTTTGTTGCACTGATACCTGCCAGAATACTATGATTATATTAAACTATTTTATAGAATACATTAATGACCTGCACATTTCTCTCAAAATGTGAGAAAAACTGGTGGAATGTTCTTCTCACGAGGAAAGAGGTTCAAGTATCACTGCCACAATTTTAGAGATTACTGAAGAGGTTTTGGTGTTTATATTTTCCCTTTCATACTCCATCAAACAGCAAACCAACACTAATAACTAACTGATCTATTTATGCTCTATTTAAACATGATTTTGGTGTTTTATCATTGTATTGTGCCTTTATTCGCCTTGTTGACCAGACTACCAACGGTCATGTCTTTAAAAGAATCTTTTGTGAGTGAGATCTAGAGTTATAACTTAGTTCAACTACTTCAGTTGTTTTCCAGACACTGTTAAGTCTCTGACCTGTTAGTTTTACAGTAGCTCTTTAACCAAGTCAACAAAAAGGGGCTGATTATGTACCATTAATTTTGTTGGCAAAGGTCCAATTCTTATACTTAATCAAAGACTAAATGTGCATGGCATTTGGCACATGCTGCTATGACATGAGTGCACTGTGGTGTGGCAGTTCACTACCGTCCTCATAGGTTAAATCCAAAAGATTTATTATTACATATTTTTTTCTTTTTAAGATATGTCAGTCCATAGTCAGCAGTCACTTACAGTAGAATGAAACATGAGTTTTTCATATCGGTTTTGTTGGTTGTGAACTGTAATAAATTCTCCTGTCTTGGTCAGGAATGAAATGTATGTTAAGAGAAGTGTGTCACACTGCTCTTGATTCTGTCTGTCTGTTTACATGTTACAACAACAGAGAGCTGGCTGTCATAGTCAGCTCCTTGCTAATATTTTACTTTACACAGTCTGTTACTTTGCACAAGGCTGTTTCTGCAAGGTAAACTTTGTCTGTTATCTGGAATTACTTAAAATCTACATCACAGACATGGATACAAAATTAATACTCAACTTGTGTTGGTAAACAGGACATTTGTGTGTGTGAGATTTATTTCCATGAACATATATTAATAGCAACAAAAATACGTTTGGGACAGACTTGTTAAGACATACTGGAAATCAACAAGGCTGGGAAAACACTGGTCAAAATCATCAGCTGATTTCAGCCTGTTAATTTTTGTGCAGGGCAGACAAAGGTTTATTGAATAGGATTTTCCTGTGTTAATCATAGCGTAACTATTTTGACATTGTTTTGTTATAGCTGAGGTTGTTTCAGCTTCAAGAAGCATTGCTTTTTGTAAGACTTTTCCAAGTTCAACTGAAACCACTCAATCATTCATGGCTCTAAGTGAATATTTAATGTTTTATTAGTGTTGTGAATGGTTCCTTGGATTTTTTTCAGATGCTTAACTCAGTCTTGTAAGGATTCTCACATTTTGAATAGCTGTCTAGATGTGCAGAAGCTCAGAAATATTTTTATGAGGAGGAATTTAAAAAAAAGTAGTACTTGGTTTTCTTATTCTTAGATCAGCATGAGCGTGGTTCTGTATAACACCAAATAATTTCCCCATGACTGCGCCAAAGAACCACTACTTCCTACTGTTGAGCACTTTTCCCTATTATAGTGGCAAAAATATTCAAATAAATTAATATATTTGTATATACAGTACAAATTAGGAAGGAGCTGCAAGGTAAAACATTTTTTTAATTATTACTATTGCTGTTACTAAAGCCTTGTAGGTGTTACATCGTTCTTATCTCCACAAACTTTGCAGAAGATTTTTGAAAATAGATGTAAATGTTTACCTCCCTTAACCGAGGATGGAGGAATTGTTACAAGTTCCTAAAGAGAGCTACATGTGTTTACCAGAGTGTTGCTTCGGTGCACATTGCTGTAGGGGATTTAAGGGTCACCTGTATAGCCACATGCGCTATGATAATTTTGTCATCACTATAGTAACATAAATTTAAATACGAGATTAATTTTTATTTCATCTGAAGTTACTTTCATAATTAAATTACATTGCCTTAATATGAGAATAGACTGTTAAATCATGTTGGGGCAGAAGTTGGTTTGTTAATTGCCACAGAATCTTAAAATATTCTTTCCTGCAGTCTGATCTAAAAAACACCAAAGTGATCATTAGAAATCAAACTGTCCTTATCGTTTTGCAAATGGAAGAAAAATGCTTTGACCAATGAATTACATCTTACACCCTAGTTCACTGTGTATATTCTGATTTAGGCCCAGACTCCTCTTCAGCTGGGGTGATTTGTGTGAAGTACACTTTGCTGTTGTGCCTTTGGCTGGAGGTCTTTAATGCATTTTCTCCCAACAGTTGAAATCCTGTGTAAAGTTTCATTATAAAGTTCTGTATTCCTAATTCAAGCCACCTTCAATCAGTGACCTGGACACAGCCACTTTTTTCTATTCTTTCAATCTGTTGACTTTTAAATCCCTCAAAAGAATAAGTTAACACTGAGTAACAGGGCCCAAAGAAAATACCAGACAAGATGTGTATGACATGTACAACTCGGCTGTTTTGTTGACCTTGCCTAGAATATTGTACAAAAAGAGTAAAAGGAAAAAAAAAAGGCTTGGCTCTCCTGCAGAATTTGTAGGTTAACGTCACAAGTTCTGCATGATAGTAGCAGATTCACCATCTTTACACGTGTGCTACACTGGATAGTGATGTGCTTCTAACCCTGATGCATGTGGTACTAATGCTGTTCGACTCCTCGGCCAACACCCAGCCACCTTTGTTTTAGTCTTAAGAACAACCAAATACAACTGTCTGCTCCAATTCAAGACTGTACTTCAGAAAATAAACTTACCCTAGCCTTGTGGTATTTTGTGTTCAAAAGGTTTCCTTGTTGCAAATTGTTTCTTTGAGTTCTCCCGTGTTTAATCCCCCCACTCTCTCTAAATGGTCTGATATCGCTTTAAATAATTGCAGAGCCTTTTTAAATGTATCATATGTAATTATGCATTTGCGTAATTTGATCTTAAACTACTGTAAGTTTTGTACTGTAAGAGTTTATTCCAAATAAAATACTTGACCAGCTTGTCTTTCCTACAACTACACAAGATTAGTTAAATGAGCTTCATCACACATTCAAGTTTTTGGAAAGGTTTTTTTAATTTATTCCTCAGAAGTACAGCATCTTCAAATTTTGCTTTACATTGGTTTTGGAGGAGCTCTTGGTGCACCAGCCTGTAAAAGAGGAAAACACAGGTTAATACACATGTTTATTACAAGTTTCAAAGAAACAGGCGTGACCAGCATTCATGATTTGGTCTAAAATGTTCATCTCAACTAAACAAAACTATCTTTAGTTGTAAGTCGAGTGTTCATACTATGACTAGTCAGATTGTCTACTGTGAAAACAATGTAACAACATGGATTTGAGAACTCTGTACAGCTCAGCTAAACTGACATTAAACAAGGAGAGTGTGTGTGTGTGTGTGTGTGTCTTGGATAGTACTCACAGTTGGCCTGAATCTGGGTGGTGGGGTGCGGTCTTTTCTGGCCTCACAGGAGCGGTTTCTCACCACCTTGCTGTGGATGGCACAGCTGACACAGTAGTGCAGCTTCACATAGAGCTTGGGCAGAACATATGCTGCAAAGCAGGAAAATGTACACATAAGCCACCAGGATCAAAAAGCAGTGACAAGAGCTTGCAATATTGGTTAAAGTAACAAATTAGAAAATACACTCACGGTCAAAGACACTGGCCTCTGTGATATCCCTCACTGCTGCCGCCTCCACAATGTTCCTGATGACAAACTTCTTGATGGCCTTGTCCTTGGGGACACAACGGGCACAGTTGGTGCAGCGGATGGGCTGCACATGCCCACGGCCCTTCTTAGCACGACCGTTATTCCTCCTCTTCTTGGTCTGCAAACAGAGGCCACAGTTGGAACAGTTAGAAATCTGACAGCTAGGGTTAGGTAGTGTAGCTCATTACTTCTTTGTACCAACAGATGTCAGCTGGTGACCCCATCGGAAATATTGAGACTCATAGCTTGCATCACACTGGCTCAAATTAAACAATTTGTGTTGTGTGGCAAAAATCCCTGAAAAATTTAATGATGATGTGACACTAGTATCAATTTAGAACAAAACTAATTTAAAACTTATTAAAACTGAGCAGTCACTCAAGTATCAGTTTACTTAAATCATTAAACAGTTAACTCATAAGTAAAGTTAGGAATTCTAGTTTTCACGCTCAGATTGCTAAACGTCTCACTACACTGCCTTCCTAACTTCTGAATAAGATACCTAGTGAAGGTTACCATTAATTAACCCACACTTGTGTACAGTAGGGTTTCTCTTACAGTGGGGTTTTCTCAATTTAGGGTAAATTTTAGTACATGACTAAGTTTGTACATAGTATAGTATAAATGAACAGTGCTATGGTTCAGAATAAGGGTCATTAGTTTATTGTACGATCCATCAACGCTTCTGTTTCTCGTACTGATCCTGTTCTGAGGATCATCTACTGCATGTGATGGCTGCGGCGTCTTTAAACAACAGCAAAACATTTTAAAGTACACACTATAAACTTCTCCGTGTTACATAACCGATGCCCTTAAAATCAAATCAATATATTTAATTATTTTCACATCTGTCCGCTGCGTTTCTCCACACAGCTTCGTTATCCTTTGCTCGCTCATAGAACACATGCACAAAACGGTTAGCCTGCTATCCGCTAGCATTAGGCCCAAGTTTAATTTTTAATCATTCTGGATGGCATGTACCATCAAATACCAACAATATCGTTTACCTATGCGTTTATAATGCATAAGATGGACTAATAACGTGTGACCGTTCAAATTAAACACCAGTTTATAGTGTTTTATCCACACGGCCGCCACTGGCACACACTCACCATGTTGCACGGGAAGCTGGAAAGAGAGACGGAAACGGTTGTATCGCGAGAAGTAGTGCACTCCGCTCCGCCCTCTAAATGTTTGGTCAAAAACACAAAGTTTGATGGTGGTTTACTTAATTTTGTTATTATTTTTTTTCTAAGATACACTGTTCTACACTCGATTCAAACGATAAAACAATCATAGGGTTCTTCAATGGAAAATAACAAAAAAAAATAACGATTTTACTCGCGGAGGGATATTGGTTTGTACGCGATAAGTCCAAGCGCCTCCCGGGTGAGCGGAGTTCAGAGTTACTGTAATAACTCAATGAGAAGGGAGGTGCCGTCGGCTTCTGTGTGTAATAAAACAAGCTCATCTGCGTTGTGAGGCTCCTCTTTTAGTAATTCAGGGGTGTCAATCTCATGTTGGGTCAGGAGATAGAAACAGTCTATTCCGATCTCAAGTGGACCGGACCTTTAAAATAACAGCATAATACAACTCCAAATGTTTCCCTTTATTTTACTGCAAAGAAAAACACGTAAATTATAAAAATGTTTCCATTTTATGAATCTGAAATTTCTGAAGAAAAATAAGCAGCGATTTCAACAACATTGTGCCTCAATTAATTATTTACATGTGCATTATAAATTACTAATTACAGGTCCAATTCACAGTGGATTTCTAAAGAAACTAAATATTAAGTCACAGGTATCTGGACCTGAAAGACTGATTGATGATGATTAAAGCAGCTTGTCAAGATCTAGAAATTATCATAAATTTACATACATTTAGACACCTGTGTAATAATCCTGACCACCTGAACTGACTCACCATGCCATACAAAGTAAAGCAAACCAGGGAGCCATTAAGAGAGACGTTAAGTTATTCCCCCTACCTTGTAAATGTATAAAATACATTCATTTTTTAAACATAAAAGTTGTTGCAAATTGAAGTTAATGCCTTCCATGTAATTTTCACACTTTGCAAATTCACCCCACAGACCAGATCAAATATGAGAAGAGCTAACCTCACACACTTAAACTCATGCCCCAGATCACATAAATAACAGATATAAATGGGGTAATAAATATTCTTCCATAGCTGTTTTGTCTGGTCACAGAGAATAAGATATAAGAACCTTCAGCAGCATTTCCCATTAATCCTGATACTGCACCTTTTCAATCATTGACACTGTTCAACCTTAAACAGGCATACACAAATGTTTGGAGAATTAAATTAACTTGCTACTTATGTGGCTAAAGTGACACAATTTCTCTTTTGATTTCACTTTTTTTTAATGCATTTTTTTTTTCCAGTTTACTTTCTCTCCCAGAATACAGGTTTGCCAATCTGTAGGAAGTCCTTTTTTATTTTTTCTGCTTCTTAAAAGTTCATGTACCAACTTTGAAGAGACTTCTTAAACAATAAATTAGGTGTTTGTTTGTTTGGTGTACTTTCAGAAAGTGGAAAAAACTTTTTTCACATATTAAGCAAAACTTCAAGAATGTATCTCTGGGAGATTATCCCTGTTTTATCCTCCAGGATGATCCTCCAGGATGACTGAATGTCAATGTGTCACTATTTTTCAGTAAGAATGCACAAAATTATCCTTAAAAAAACATGACTTTCCCAAAATAAATCCTCCCAGAATATAATAAACTTCAATAAATAAGAACATACATGACAAGGTCTTCTTTGTCTTTTTTTACAATCATTTTGGATTTTGAAACAAATTATGAGTGTATTTTTAAATTGTTGGAATCACATCACGGGACCTGAGTCAAATGACTGTTTCCCTCAAGATACAGAAACCATTTGAGAGTTAATGAAGTTGTGAATGGCACAGCACATTCACTAAACACTGAACTGAAAAATAACCGTATTTCCATGTCATAACACACAATAATAGAAAGAAGAACACACCAATTTAAAAAATTTATTTAAATAACTCTGTGTCTTGTCCTTTATTTCTTCTTGCTCTTCTTATCTTTCGCCTTCTTTTTGCCTGGCTTCTGGGCATTGGCCTTTTGGTAGAGGTAAAGTCCCACCAGACTGAGCAGAGTGGGCACCAGGGCCAAACACACGAGGGGGAACACATCGTTGACCATTTTCTGCCACTGGGTCTGTTGCGTTAGAGAAATCACCTCCACCTCAAACTCAAGAGCAGCATCACCTAGGACAGATCCAAGTCACATTCAACACTTTGTAAAATGCAGTTTTATATATATATACACACAAACATGGAGTAAATGGAAGTTAGTTGGTATGGTTCTGTGCAAATGAAAAGTCTGTACATGTAGAGATTCAACATATTTGCATTTTTGAATGGTGGTTAGGCTCTGAGATCTGATGAGGATGGTGCAGTGTGGCCACTTCATTAAAGAGGACCTATTATGCTTTTCCATGTTTTCTCTCCTAAGGACAGTTTTACAATGTTGAGTGTCCATACGATACATGTCCAAACTTTCAAATCATGAAGTAAAGTGATCTCTTGTTTTAGAAATCTGTTTGGAAATAAGACTGAGCACATTCTCCAATTCTCTTCTCCTGAACATTATTACATTTATTTATTTCACGTCCTGCAGCATATGAATAACTGCCGGTGCACAGAGATACTGTACAGTCTTTAACATTTTACTTACTACATTGCCTTCAGTATTTGCAGAGAGCAAACATTTTCCACTTAAATCTGCATTTTTGAACATTTCATACACAGATTAATATGGACACATACAGAAAAAATTTTACAAGGTTTGTCATTGAAATAGTGAATCCACCATCACGTACCACAATGAGCTACTAATGAGTGTAATATTTACCAAACATGTGTCCTGCTGTGATCTTTCTTGTGATGAATGTTGGTGGTGTCTGCTTTTAGATTCTGGATCAGATTCACACTCAAATACATTTGCACTGGTTTGAAAAGTTTGAATTTCCAGTCAGTAAAGTTACGTTACTTTGTCTACAGTCACCCATCGGAGAGTTGGTTTCCATCTCCTGTCTGTCTCCCTGACATTAGCCAATCAGAAGAAAGTGGGCTCTTAGAAAGGCAGAGGAGAGTCAAAAAAGCCCATTTTAGACAGAGGAGGAAATGGTGGACTACATAAATGTCCATTATAAGATAAACATGAACTTGTAAAACCACTCTCAAGCAGGCCAAGATTATGATCTAAAGCTGGAAAATCAACATAATAGGTCCTCTGTAACACTCCATTTATGAAAAACAGAATATTACACAACAGCTAAAACAAAAATGTAATATGTGCTATTTTCGTGAGCATACAAACAACTATTACAATCTAATAAAGCTATAGTATTATAGTAATTTCAATATCAATTGGATTTTTCTGGGATTTTGCAAACGTGCAGTAATTTTTCAAACATATATAAAGGAAAGTTGTTATTAACACTGATATTTCTGGTGCAGTTTGTTTAATCCTCTGTGTGCACTGACTTGTGTGCATGTGCTCAGTACCTGGAATCGTAGGAGGATAACCTTTTTTTCCATATGCAAGATGAGATGGAATAGTGGCTTTGATTTTTTGCCTGGATGAAAGAATGAAAAAATACTCATGCTTAATCTGGCTTCTCAGATTCCACCCAAAAACTATTAACTTTATTAATTATTAACTTTACTGCTCACTTACCCTTCACACACGCCAACCAAGCTTTGTTCCAGACCTGATAAGAAAACCACACACAGACAGTCAATCAGCGAAGGAAGCACATTCCCCAGGACGCAGCAGTTTAGTTATTACACGTAACTTAATCAAATTGATTGAACAACACAACCTGCGCACAAGGATCCATTGTTCGATAACCTACCGGCAATCACAGTCCTCTTCCCCAGCTCGACAACAAGAGGATCCCGGGATAGTGATGTGTCAATCACTTTTCCATCCATCAATTTACCCTGATCAATAACATTCAACAAGAGGCATGAGATGGTGCAAAGAACACAACATACAGAGATTTTTATAACTTAATTTGTGTACACACACAAAAAATACTGGGTTGTTTTTACCCAGAACTCAGTAAATATTGGACTAGCTACATGCTGGGTTAATTTGACCCAGTGAGATGGGCTGTTTGTGTATAGTTTTTACCCAGAATTTTGTTATTTTTACCTAATGGTTTGTTGTTTTTACCCAAAATTGTGTTGGTTTTATCCAGCTTTTTTTCCTAACATTTGTTGCTTTTACCCAACGTTTTGTAGTTTTTTTCCCAGCATTTTGGGTGTTTTATTCAGACTTTTACTGCTGTTACCCAGCATTTTCCATTATTTTTTCCATGCGAGGTTAAAATAAGTTAGTCCAATATTATCTCTGTTCTGGGTGGTTCTGGGTAAAAACAACCCAGCATTTTCCAGGTGTACATTTGCTACTTTTTTAGTGACACCTGTTAGAGTCACTTTTAGGACCTGCACAATATAGCACGTTCAGTAGTCCAGAATTTACAGCCTTTTGCTCCCACTGGTTGATATCAGCCACAGTTTGTGCTTCTCGTACATCAAAATCATATCTAAGTCACAATGCTACACTTTGATCAACTCAGCAATCTTAAAAACCTGTGAAACCTGTAACCTCTATAATAGTAATAACAAACTTTATTTGTATAGCACTTCCAAATAAGTTTACAAAGTGCTTCACGGACAAATAGGAGCCACAATGCAATCAAAAAAATATAGGGAATGAAAAATTGATTTTTTTAAAAATAGTTTTTCAAAGAGATTTTAATAAAATGTGTTTTTAAAAGAGCAGACAAATCTACAGTTATGAAGACCCTCGTGCAGATAAGTCTCAATATTAAGAGATTAAAACTGTGTAGCAGTGTGACGTTCTAGGATTTACAGATGTATTTTGTTTTAGGAAAATCAGATACTTGGATGTAAAAAAAAAAAAATCAAATGACATTTTGGGGAAAATTTGCAAACTATTTGGCATTTGGTTGCTGTGAGTTACTGTTATTTTGTAATCCCTGAAGATAAGTGTGTGTAAGGACCCAGAAGTCTAACACATGGACTGGTTTGGTGCTGCCCCCCTGACATACAGGGCTGTTATTGCTGACGTGTTGCACCGCCCCATCACTCCATAGTAAAGAAGCAGAGTAGATTTCACTCTGAAAATAAAACCACATAAACCTCACTGACGTACACTAAACCCCCAGCTGTCCATCAGAAAGACAGTCAACCAGCGACAGAGCCTTTTTATTACTGTGCAGCCTGTGTGCGTCCACATGGTTCATGCAGACGGTGCCACATAGACAACAACTCGTCATCAGCTGGCCCCGGTCTCCACACAAATCTTTGTTAAACACACAAACATACAGTAGATGTGATTGTTTCATGACATAATTGTTTTCTCCGACTCACCGTGTAGTGGATTTGCAGCGTGTCTCCCATGCTGGAAAGTACAGAGCAAGTTTCTGGTGTCACCTTGTGGGTCAGAAGAGTTGTGTGTCGTTAACACTGATGCTTGTATTCTTTGCAGTGGGTGTTATTGTGTGGGAGCTGCAGCTGTGTTACTGCAACACATACGATCGTGCTATAAACACCTCACTCACCAGTGTCTCCACCTGCAGCTCCTCCACTGCGGGTTCCTCTCCCTGCGCGAGTCCACAGGTGACGGCTGCTGCGAGCAGGAGCAGGATCAGGCTGGTCTTCATGGTGAACTTCTGGAAAAGAGCTGCCATCCAGTAACTTCCGTGTAGTCTTCTTCTACACCGACACAGAGAGACAGAGAGAGAGAGAGGAGGAGAGGGAGAGGGAGGGAGAGCTGCACCGGCCTGCGTCCAGATATGGCTCAGCAGCAGGTAATGCTGATGTGTTGTAATACTGGAGCGATAAGGACTAGCAGTCCGTGGACGTTGTCCCAACACCTGGGTCTCCCTGAAGAGCCCGCCTCACGCGTCCCATCAGGCGGCTGTGGGTGGATGCGGCGCTCTGCAGAGGCGCTGG
>OOFC01042234.1:0-22950 GCA_900323345.1 Pseudochromis fuscus | reverse complement strand
CTAGGCCACATTCTTTCCAAAGGAAGGAGGTTTTCGGGGGGCCTGGGTCAAAAGTCTTCAGTGTGACTGCATTTCAGTCCATGAGAAATCTGTTCCTCACATGCCTCTCCCACCACACTCCCCCTGCCCTCACTGCATTGCTATCCCAACATCTTGACCAAGTAGTCAGCGAACTGGTATGAAGCCACTTCTGGCTGCATGAAAAATAAACTTAACTAGTAAAAGTAGCTGTTAGCTTTGCCAATTTGACAGGAACATCTTGTCACAAATCAAGCCCTACGATGTTATTAAGCGATGGAAACTGAAGCTGCTATATCTCACTCAGAAAATAATTAAATCTACAACAGAAGGGAATATTTCTCCTCATAATCATATCAAGTCCAACGCCCAATAAACACTTTGTCCTATAGAGACACACCTACCTTTTAACAGCCTACGCCTCAAGACATGGCAAATGGGTAAGTCTCAGGGTTTTGGCAACACACTGATGAGTCCCCACAGAGTGGGAGAGGCTCTCTGTAGACAGTGATCTCAGTCAGCTCAGCTTTAGCAAAGGATACAGTTTGCAGACCGAGCTGCCTCTAGATGCACACAGAGAATAGATAAGCAGCATGATTTGCACTATTTGTGATTCCTGTCATACCAGAGGCTTTCGTCTCAATAAACAAGAGTGCTGGACTCGAGTCCCCTCTCTCCTTGTTGATTTCCTGTCTCTGTGGGCTGTGAGGGCCAAAAACAAAGGGAACAGAACTTGCCTGACAGCGTTAGTAAAGAAAGTAACACAAATATGATTTTTGTAGGAAATAAAAAAAATTCTTCGTGTTATTCTGTTTGTGACCCCAAAATCTTGTTACACAGCTAACTTTACAACATGTTCTGACTCACAACTGCTGGAATGGATATCACTTTAAAAAAAAAAAAACATCCTTGGGTCAAATACCATGTGGCCTTACTCATTTTTACTGGACTAGAAACTTTTTGACATTTTGACATTTGAGTATCTAATATTATCCAAACTGGGACACAGCAGATCCAGGACTTGACTAAAATGTACTTTTCTCAAAGGTTGTACTTCCAATTCTGAATCAGCCTGGCATAATCCATCTGTACAAAACTCCCACTCATTTAGTCTCAAATGACACTTTATGCTATGAACATGAAGCACAATAAAATGAACAAAAACAGTGCCTACAACTACATTTAACATGAATCACATCTGAATATGTATTTAACACAGAAGATGCTGACAGTAACGCTTAAAGCCTTCAAACAATATCTGTCAAACACAATAACCTGTAGCAGTAAATATTTTTAAGAACTACTTAATATCAAATAAATCTTAAGAGAAGTTTATACTGGTTTAGATTATTTTAAAAACAGTGCAGCGCTATGAACTGGAAAGAATGAAGGTCTTGCAGATAAATCCAAGCAGATGGTTATTACTAATGGGCACAGCCAGCATCCTGGGTGTTACATTTCTGAAAGCAAGACAAGAAGAAAGACAGTAAGCTTAATATAGTGCGATAGTTTTCTTGGAAACTATTCCAATTTAAGATTTTGTCATTACCATAAGTTGCTTGTATTTCTTGGCCAGGTCGACATTGGTGCGTCCAGGTTGGAAGGGGTAAGACCAGAGGATGGAGTTCCAGGAGAAGCCATATTTCTTCACTCCTGTCAGGAGGTAACACACCTCCTCACGGCTGAAGTCCTTCCTCTTTCTTCTCTATGAGAGTAAAAACAGCAGAAGAGACAAATATTTATGCAAAGATTAAACAGTCTGTTAGTTGGAAAGGAGAGGGGGACAATTCTATGTGAACCAATGCATATAACATAATAAAATATATTGACCTAATTACTATACTGACTGATCACCACACTGTATATGTGCTAAGTTGGTTTCTAAAGCCGTTTAATGAAATCTACAAGTGAGAAAATATGCTTTCAAACATTTATTTTCCATCGTTCCTACTGGAAATAATCTGCTCATGCTGCCTGTTACCAATATTAACAGACCACACTGGTGGGTTTGCACATTTCAGCATAACATAATAATGACAGCATATTGAATAAATTACGCTGCAAAGCTTATTGTAGACAGTGTCACAGATTTCAGTCCAGTTTGTGCTGTGGATTGGACTCCACTTCAGCAGCAGAGCAGGGTGAAATGATTCTTGGCAACTAGGTAAACTGAAACTATGCTTTACTGTTGATTTCCACCCTCGTTTCCTCAAATATTTTTACCGCGTGGTGATGTACTGCACAGTTGTTACGGCCTTAAAAACTGTCGGGAATCCTGGCAAGTCGTATAAATATTAACACACTTTGATAGAAAACATCTCTCAGGCTCTTACAGTGGAGCAGAGGTCTGTGCCAATCTCTGACTGATCATCAGGAGCGTGCTGTCTGCTGGTCCTCCCTCCTCTTCCCTCTGTATTTGAAACATAAAACAGTTTACATGTGCGTATGTGAGAAAAAGACAAGAGAGAATTCCAGGCCCCAGACTTTATATACAGAGAGACAATTTGTCTTTTCTCTGGTCCTAGTCCTCAGAAGAGAGATACTACATCATGAAGTACAGCAAATACAGCTGCAAATAACAACACAACAGAGGAGACTGATGACAGTGAGGAAGGGAGGACAGAAAAAAGGGGACTGAAGAAATTTGAAGGAAAAAAAAGCATCATAAGGAGAACCGTGGAAACAACATCGGAGTATGTTTTTAAAAAAATGAAAAATGTGGAATGTGCTGTGGAAGAAAAAAAATCTAAGTTTGGACTCTTACAAAGTGAGGACTGGAAAAAGTCTTTGGCAGAGAGCAGTGTGTGATCTACACCATGGCCTCTTTCTCTCTTTCATGGTCAAAAACTACAGAGTGAATGTTTACAAAGCACTTGACTTTGCTTTTGTTTATCATTCTTTCTATTAATAAGAATCATTTAAAAACGGGGCAAGGAGTACCACCACTACTACTACTAATAATAATGCAGTCATGTAGTATATTTTATAGTTTTTTTTCTGCATAAACAGGATGTGTATAAATAGCAAAACATCCTCTAAACACACAAATGAGGGAACATTAAAATTGAAGAGTAGCTTATTTTTATGTATGACCCATGACGACGAACAATAAGAGAAACAGAAATGTAAGGATGGCAAAAACAGCAATATTTCCCCCTAAATTTATGCTGATTGTTGATTGATAAAATCCTGGCTGAGAGGTGAAAAGATAGCAAATCTGAAAGAATATGAAGTGATAAAACTGTAAAAACAAGAAGGGGAAAAAAAAAGATGGATGGCAAAAACAACTACAAAATATGTAAACATAAAAAAATAACATGGGGTCAAATTTCTTCTAGTTTCTTTATCATGTCAGTATCTCCTTATCAGAATTTCAGTATCTCCCTCACATGCCCATACACACACACACACACACACACTGTGTTATACAGAGTGTGAAACGGTTTAATACAGCTGTGGTGCTCTCGCCCAGGTCTGGCCTACGCTGTGAGAACACTGGCTGCAGTTCAACATTCCTTCTGCTCTTCGGTTTGTCTGCTTCCAGGAACACATTGCAGAAAACAGCTCCCACCACAGGCTCTCAATCATAACATTCACACACATAAAACTTAAAGTAAATCAGCTGTAAATACCTAAATCTGATATTCCAAATCTATCTTCAGGAAGATGCTGCCTTTTTAGGGGAGCCAAGCCTGAACCTGAGTGGAACGATGGGATTCATGTTGTTGAATATGGCATAAATATGACATAAATGACATAGTGCTGCTGTGTGATGACATCTCATACCAGTCCTGTTGTTGGAGACGAATGACTCCTTTTGAGCTCTTCTGCGCAGTGGAGTCAAAGTAATGCCTTTGAAGAAGATAGTCACAGAATAGAGGATTAGATATTAGGCCTACGTCTGACAACAACATGCAACAGCTTGTGAGATTGTTTAATTTGAGGATCAACTCAGTGAGCAAACAAACTGCTTAGCGTCTGTGTTAAGGTGTATCTGACAGACTGATTCAGGCTGTGTCATTTAGCACCTGATGAGCTTAGCTGTGCTTTAGACCAGGTCTGGTTAGCAGGAGACTATCAAAACACTGTTTGCTTCTTCACAATGAGAACAGGTTTGGCTTCTAAACTGGCTGAGTCACATAACACAGGTGTCAGAGAACATCAACATCGTGCAGTCTGATGTGCCTCATGGCTTCCCATCATGCACTGGGGCAATAAAATCATCATCGCTTTGGGCGTTGTTGCACTGTTGTGTTATTTTGATCTGCATTGTGTTCTGCAGTGTGAGACGCTGGTTTCTATGTTGACCGATCAATACCAGCAAATGATGACACTGCGAGCGGCGTTGCGTGCACAGCTGCTGAGATGGCCATCGCCCGCAGCAATCTGACAACTTAATGCGGCATTAATAATGTATTTTGTTGGACTAATCACATCACATTAAGAGAGAAACCATCTCCCCATGAAGCTTCTTCCTATCTGAAAAACGTATTCCTATCACTCCCATTAAGTATTATTTTCCTAAACATTTCAATCATGTCTTATCTTTAACTTTTACTACTTTTTAATCCTTTCACCCCACAGCAGATTGAGTAATCTGACACATATATAGTTCTGTGTTACAGTAAAATGCTGGTGAACAATATTTGTGATTATTAATTTCTGTGACTTCATGTAGATCTTGCAGATACTGGACTTGTGGTGATACAGTTAATCAGCAACCATTCTTCTAGCAACAATTAATTCAAATGACACATATAATCTTAGTAGTATACCTTTGCTTTTTTACAGTACATGGCAAATATTATACATCTTATATTATGCATCAAAAACAATCATATCTCTGTTCAACTCTGTCCTGGTTGTTTTGAGTTTAAGTTAAATTTTTTTACTGCACAATTCTTACCATTGTACTTCCTCCAGATGTTTTCTGGCAGGGAGCTCTTGTCATTCCCTGCTCCTTTCCTCATGGGAGTCAGGAAAACCTCTTTTACTGTGGAGTAGAAATGTGAATTGAAAAACTGGACAAAAACTAAGGTAAAGTTCAGAGGAGACTTAATATCAGCTCTGTAACTGTGAGCAATAACACCACAATACAAGACAGCTCTGAGTTTTAACAGGGAGTATTTGGCATTTAATTTAGTAACAAGCAAAGAGGCCAAAGCAAGCAGCGGTGAACAGAGGAGCACAGTGATTACTCAGCAGGCAGAAGACAGACCCAGGAGGCTGCTGAGACAGAGAATCCAGATGTGTTGGGGAATGAGGGAATGAGTCAGTGACATCAGTGACGTGTCTACCCACAGAAGAATGTGCATCAGAGTACAAAAAACTACACCCACAAGGATCACTGTAAGTAAGTTTGTGTCCATCCCATATTGGACCTTGATACTAAGTGTTTCTGGGTTTTTGTTTTCACAAAGCTGTTACTTGTACTCAAGTAAGAGGCTCTGTTCTGTAACACCTAACACAGTGGTCAGTAAGAATCATGGAAGTAAAGGCCTTTACTTTGACAGTAAGTTGATACTGAATGATTAATCAGTGAGTAACTAATATCATACTAGCATGTGCAAAAAAATAAAAATAGAAATTTCTTTAGCACTTCACAGATGTAGTAAATAAATAAGTAAATAAATAAAATGCTCTGCTCAGCCCTCAGTTTTATAGGAACCATTTGACTCCATTTTTGCCACTTACTGACCCGGTTTGCGACACATTAGCGTGGATGAAATGTACTTTCTCACCAATTAGACTGCAAGACAGCAACTACACCCTCTGGTAAGATGGATTTCATGTGCACATTCAAAGACTGAAGCCTCCTCACCACTGTTGTTTTCACAGCTTCTTTGTGGCTCTGCTGCTGAAGCTCTGTGAGTGTTTGGGTCTGTGTCCTCCACAGTGTTGCCTTGGTGCTCCTTCCTGAGCACAAGGTTGCGATGACGCATCCTGTATCGCTCTGTGGCCTCTTGGAGAACCTTGTGCATGTCACAGCTGTGTTGGCTACAGCTTTGGAGAGATGTAAAAGTGCGACTGGTCACTTCCTCAAAAGGTAACACACACCCTGAAGGAGAGAAAAAAGGATTAAACAAGGACTTAACTTCATTTGTGAAAATCCAGGGGCAGTTTTTCCTACCTGAACACCGGGTACAAGAGACTGAGTGTTCATCCACTGAGGTTTTTTCAACCTTCCTCATCTCATTGTTCAGTAACTCTAAACATAAACACATATCACTTGAAAAAAAAGACACTACACATCAACAGAAAAAACAAACATTAAAGCAATCGTGACATGAAGGTACAATGCTGCATCTCTTACCTGCTCTACACTCCTTCTCATTTCGTTTTGTGTGTCTCGCTGCTAACGGCAGCTTAAATAAGTCTCTGAAAATCCACACAACACAAAAACAGAAGGAATAATACACACAAAAGCAATAAATCATTTACTGTCATTTTTATTCTGATCAGTGTGTGATCAAGATTGAAAACTCTACTGACCGTTTCACTGAGTGTGACTCGCTGCCTCTCTCTAGTGGCTGTTCATGAGAAGACAGCAGTGTTCCTGTTCCCTTGCACAGTGAACACCACACGATGGAGGCATTTTTCTTCACTTCACCGTTTCTCTCCTTCTCTGTGATGTTACTGACACTTAGAAGTTTATTGTCACCACCTGCTTGTACATGTGTGTGGACAGTTTTACCGCCCTCCTTCCACTGCAGTGGTAAAGCTGAGGGCTGAGGCGGTTGATATCGCTCCTCCAGTAAACCTGTGTCTTCCTGCTCATCCTCGACCTTTTAAAGACGAACAATAGCAAACATCACGGCTCGCCATGATGCATACTGATCAGCAGTGTGTGTGAACGTGTGTCTGACCTCCATGTGTTTCTTCTCTAGCAGGTCAATCCTGTGCAGCAGTTCTCTGGCTGAACTCCTGAAGTCTGCCATGTCTGTGAGGGCTTCGACATCTTCAGCCTGTTTTGCCATCAGACCAGGTACTCCCAAGCACATAGCTTCACAGACAAGACAAACAGATCATTATGAGAGCTGGACGTTCTACATTCAAACCAAAAAACTATTCAATTATACATTTCTTGATTTAAATAGAAAGCATGACTATGTGTAGCTAGGTGGTGTGACAGGAGAGGATGTGGAGGACAAAGAGGCATGGAGGTGGAGGATTTGCTTTGGTGACAACTAAAAGGGAACAGCTGAAAGGAGGAGGAGGAGGAGGAGAAGAAGAAGAAGAAGACAATATTGAAGAAGAAGAAGACAATATTGAAGAAGACGAAGACAATATTGAAGAAGAAGAAGAAAATATTGAAGAAGACGAAGACAATATTGAAGAAGACAATATTGAAGAAGAAGAAGAAGACAATATTGAAGAAGACGAAGAAAATATTGAAGAAGACAATACTGAAGAAGAAAATATTGAAGAAGAAGAAGAAGACAATGTTGAATAACACACTCTATATACTCTTTCTGTGGCATGTGCCATTTCTTCAACATATGCAAGAGCAAGACATCTTATTTATATCATCTAATGTTTCGAATGTTTAATTTCCTGTTCTCAGTATATGATTCAATAGAGGAGAATTCACACTGCCACAGAATGATTCTGAAATGTGAGAATTAATAGAATAATAAAAAAATCTAAACCAAACTGCTTTGACTTACTGGCCTGTTTGCAGGTCTGCAAAATGAACGTGGCAGCCTTCCTAACCTCCTCACTTGTGTCCTCTGTGAGTAAAGTTATGATGAGGGGCAGACCTCCACACTGCACCAGCTGGGCCTGGTGCTCCTCTGCAGAACCAAACAAGCACACCGTAGTGAAAAGTATCTGGATAGTAAATAAATAATAAATAATAAATGTTTTCATGTGTTCAATGCGGAAGACACACGGTGAAAAATGTTTTACACAAAAAAGCACACTGTTGTGCAGTCTCACCAGAGGCCACAGTGCAGTGACCCAGGCTCAGTAAGACACAGAGTCTGTCGTCAGGGTCCAGGTGAGGACTAGTCAGCAAAGAGAAAAGATGGGACACTACGCCACACTGAGCCAGACCTGAAGCCAGAGCAACTACACAGAAGAGACGGTAAATGGAAAAGGAGGCACTTTAGTCATTTAAATGAACTGTTGATGTGTGTGTCTGTGTGTAAGAGCAGTACGCACAATTATCAGTGATGCAAGCTGACAGGGTCTTGATTATAATGACAGAAAGCTGGCAAGACAATAAGCTCGTGTCTGCAGCAGGAGCGAGACGGACCAGTGCACGAATCAGAGTTTCCAAACCCCCAGATGCAGAAAAACTCTCCTGGACACAGCCTGAAAAAACAACAAAAGCAGGGAACATTTTATAACTTGATGTCTGTGGCAATTTAGATATTCTAACTAACTATAAAAATCATAGTTTTAACACAAACCATTCTGCCTCTTTCACTTACAGTTGTTGGCAACTGTCATTGCTATAAAGGAGCATATGGGCTGGAATATTTCAGTGCGGGGCAGAGAAATCTGCTCAAGCCAGATTTTTATCATGGGAAATGCTGCCACACAAATACGCTGACCGTCCTCTGCCATACAAAAACACAGACATAACTGTGCAACAACTGCTTTCATTCCTCATATAAACTCATATATTAACCGCTCAGTCCAAGAAACAATTACACAGATTATATTACCATTCTGAGGGTTGTTGACACATCCACACAGAGCACTAGACACTGAGGCCCAAAGCTGGTAAGTCTTAGTAGCATTAGCTGCTCTCGAAGTGGAGAGGGGGAAAGTAGTCCTGCAAAAACATATTCTATTAAGCATACAGTGCTGTGAAAAAGTATTTGTTTTCTGTATTTGTCACACTCCACAATTGTAATCTGAGACAAAGAAACCACAAAATGCAGTTTAAAAAAAGATGATTTCATATATTGAAGGAATAATGCCGATCAAATTAATTTCCCAATTGGGTTAAGTTTCCAGTTTTTTAACTGTGTTCTAAAGACATTGAAGAACAAAGACATTGACGTTTATCAGCCTGGAAAAGGTTACAAAGCCATTGCTAAGGCAAATGAAGAAAATGTGGAACAGTGGTGAAGTTTCCCAGGAGTGGTCGGTCAACCAAAATTTCTCCAAGAGGACAACACCATCTCAACCAAGAGGTCACAAAAAACCCAAACATCAAAAGTACTGCAGGCCTCACTTTCCTCAGTTGGAGTGCAAAAAATGGCCTCTATGGGAGAGTTGGAAAGTACAAACCACTCCTGACCAAAAAGGACATAAAGACTCCTCTGGCATTTGCAAAAAAGATTTAGATGAACCCCGAGACTTTTGGCATCACATCCTGGTGACTGATGAGTCAGAGGTGAAACTTTTTGGAAGACATGGGTCCCATTACATGATGGTGTGAAGCTAAAACTGCATGCCACAGAAGAACATCATACCAACACTGAAACTTGGTGGTGGTAGTGTGATGGTTTGGGGCTGCTTTGCTTCTACAGGACCTGGATAACTCATCATAATTGATGAAGCCATGAGTTCTGCTTTCTATCAGAACATCGTCCTGGAGAATGTCTGCCCATCAGTTCATGACCTAAAGCTCAAGCACAAATGGGATACACAGCATGATAATGACTCAAAATTATGGTTCTGAATCCAATTGAGATACTGTGGCAGGACCTTAAAAAGGGCAGTTCAAGCACAAAAAACATCTAATGTGGCCAAATTAAAACTATTCTGCAGAGAAGAGTGGGCCAAAGTTCCTCCATGGGGAGGTGAAAGACTGATCCTAAGCTATTGCAAACGTTTAACTGCAATTGATGCTGCCAAGCATGGGCCAACCAGTTATTAAGTTTAGGGGGGAAACTGGGGCAGGACAGCATTTTTTCTTCAATAAATGAAATCATCACTTACATCAGCATTTTGTGTTTTCTTGGGTCATCTTTGTCTTATATCAAAATTAATTTGATCAGAAACATTTAAGTGTGACAAATACACAAAAATGGAGGATATCTGTAGGGGGGGCAATACTTTTTCACAGCACTGTATATGTATATGCTCATACAGATTAACTTTTTTGTTTACTAAAATCTGCATACCTCTATAAACTCAGTGACAAAGATTAAGAGGTGTTAGCTTTGCAAAAATACCTGAAGAGATCCAGTAAAATATCCAGGCATCCAGTGGTTTGGGCTAAAGTCTGCCCTGATTCTGCAACAACACACAGACACATGTGGGCCACAAATGCGTGCATAACAAAAGCACAGCCATGATTTGATTAGAAGTTCATAAAAAAATGTTTTTTTCTCCCTGCTATATCTTGTTTCACATATATGGAATGGCTGTCATGAGTTCATGTATTCTTACTGTTGTTGGCGACCAACACAAACAGCAAATAGACGGACACTCTCTTCTGTGCCAGCGAGACGTCGTCTTTTATTAACCATCCAGCAAGACTTGAAAATATCTCCTTTTTGCACAAAGAAGTCTTGCAGTGCACTGTCATAAGGAAAGATAAATATATACATTATTAATATATTTAATTTGAAATGATCCACACTTGAAAACATCGCAATATTCATCACATATTACATTACACAGGCACACACACATATGCTGTAACATACACATGCTGCGTCTCCATTCAGGAACATGTTCACATAGCAAAACTGCATATCAATAATGGTGTCTTTATTTGAGGGGGGGGGTGTTGTTTAGCCACTTTAGCCACTTTCAGTTGTTTATGTGCAACCTGGAAATGTTCAAAATCAAATACATAAACAGTGTTATTATCAGTAAGACTACAGTTTCTCTATGTCTACAATGCATATTCATTCTATGCTTCAACTTCTTGCGAAGCCCTTCTAGGCAAGACACATCCATGTATTGAAGTTCAGCTGGTATCACACACACACATGCCTACCATTGGCCTCTGCCAGGGTGCCAAGTGTAAAGAGTGCAGTCTCCTTAACATCTGCATGAACAATGCTGGATTTGGAGAGGTTATACACAAACACCACACCTCCCATTTCTCTGAGCAAGTCCACATTATCCTCTGAAATCACAAAAATGTAAAGTGGGTGGGTAGGTAGTCTGTGTGATGATAAAGAAGTAAATGTATCACTGACTTCAGCAACTGACTGCAGCAGGTTGTCAGGGAAAAAGTGATGGTTCACCACGACCTTTCTTTTCACTCTTACCTCTCTCTTCACAGATTGACTGGATGGCGAGGAGAGCCTGTTTCTGTAAATCGGGACATTTCATCTGAAACTTGAGACATTCAAGCAGCAAAGTGAGATCTGTCTTAACGGCTGAAAGCAAAAGCATAAAATAAAGTTAGACTGACCTAGGCAAACACTTGTGAATGTATAATGCTTCATGCAACCATCTACAAACACATCAATAAAACTGAGAATAGCAACAGTTTCACTTACTATTATAGCTGCTACTGCAACCAGCTGTCTTATCCATTTCGTTCTTTAAATTCCTTGACGCTTGAAGCCCATTAACAAATGTCACAATAATACTGCTTGCTAAATATTATAATAAGACCATTTCCTTCTTCCTTCGTGTTTAATGCTAACATTAACATTAATGAGCGCTATTTTCAGAATTGGTAACAGGCTAACTTTAGCTGATTAAAAAATTAATATGAATTTAAACATTAAACTAAGGTTGCTCTTTTAAAACACAATACCTCTTCAAGCTAATCTTCTAATAACTACACTACTACCCCTCAACTATCAATACACCAACTTTAGAGTATTTGATGAAGCATTAGCAACTCCAGTTAGAATGGCGACATAACTTAGGTACTTCACGTCACCAACTAGCAACTAGCAAGAACTAGCAAAACGCTACCCAGTGCTAACGCTAGCATATACATTTAGCTTGTATTAAACAAATTTCCATATTTGGAAATATATAAATCTACATTGTAAGACATATGAGGATGAGCCATGGACTGTATGGGAGTAAACGTGATATCCCGAAGAAGATACAAGTGGATTTTAATTTTAAATATATTTTGAAAAATAAGTAAAGAAATGAGCGCCATCGTATAACGTATCAACCAATTCCATTGAGAGAACATAAAGTGGTGTTTCATGGCCTCCTGGTCCACCAGTTGGCGGCGGTAACGCGCCAATTCATTGTTTGCTTAACAAAAAAGCTTCACCGAAGAAGAACTACAACAGCGCGTCCTACGTAAGCAGTCGCTGCACATTCGCTACCATGTATGAGATTGGTGTTTGTCGACGGGGTTTGATTCATCCGTAATTTTACTACGTTTGTACGTATTTAAATAATTTAATTCAGTACATTTCATACTTGTGCCACATCGATGTGCGCGGACGTTTAGCTAAAGTATACGTTGGGTAATGATAAGGTTTGTCGCGAATTTGTTAACAAAGGTTAGCGCAGCTAGCGAGCTAGCTTCACGCTTTATGTGTTGCTAGTTTAATGTTATATATCAGGTTTACATGTCATAAGGAAACGTGTGCTGCTTGTTATTGTTTTATAGATTCTTGATGATATTGTTATTTGAGGCTGACTAACTCCTGCAACATCTAGGTTGCAAACTGTTGCACCTTGTCCGTAATTGTGGTGGTATCACCACACTTACACGAGGCGTACGAATACATACCATAATGTATTGATGTCCTGTTTTCTTGATTTAGGCATCAAGGGGATTAAACTGCATAGTACTCTACCAACAACGTTGCAGTAGAGATGTATGGACGTGTGTACGCTAGCGTCCTCCAAAGAGCCTCCAGCTACACACTAACGCTTTATTCTACTTCCCCATCCCAGGTTTGTATCCTGATTGATTTGCTACATAGCTCGGTCTATTGTATTTTTATAGTCGACGGTTTTTTACATTTTACTATTCTAATCACATCTATCTTTTTTTTTTTTTGGCTCATTCAGCATGCCCACCTTGTAGCATTCCGATATTCTCAGCCTCAACCAGCCCGCCATTATCACTTCTCATCCTGGAGTACCTGGTGTCGTGGTGGGGGATCAGGAATTTGGTCTCAAGCCAGGCACCACTTCTCAACTCGTCAGGATCTAGACTTCCACCTGAGCCAGGTCCATATCAACAGTATTTTGAGGTCCAATGAGCAGGTAATGAGTATTGGAGTCTATTGTGTGGATCAAGCATGATTCTCTGGAAGGGCTCTTCTTTCTAGATAAAATTATTCATGTAACAGATAAAAATAAATTAGTTGTGTAATCCAGTGTGTGTATTTGCATCTATGTTTCAGACTGTGAGTGTGCCAGAGTTTGACGGCAGGGGACTCAGTGCTGTGAGAAAGTTTGAGAGCAACCAGCTAGCTGCTAACACACCTAATGAAGACCGTCGCAGTGCAGCCACCTGCTTACAAGTGTGTATATTCTCCTCCCAGTCTTTACATTAATCTTTCTACTTTTCTTTTCCCTCTTGTAAAACTGAATGCATTTTTTTTTTCTCTAGTCAAAGGGCATGCTCTTTGGAGTGTTCGATGGCCACGGGGGCTGGGCGTGCGCTCAGGCCGTCAGTGAGCGGCTGTTGTACTACGTAGCCGTTGCAATGATGCCAAAGCACATTCTGGAGGAGCTTGAGAAGTGTATGGAACACAGCAGACCTATTCCTCCCATCTTGCAGTGGTATAAACATCACGCAGACTTTAATTATCGTGACTCTGCTTCTCTGTACATCGACCACCTCAGAGTCTTCTGGCAAGAATTACTGGACAGTGAGGAACATGATGAAGGCATGAGGTAGGCACAAAAGTGTGCGTCTCTGGCAAGATATGCTGTTATTACAAAGCAATTAATTCCTTCTCATTCTAATGTTTTCCTTGTTCTGTGGCCTTTGTCTGGTCTTTGGGGAGTTTTCTGATTTCAGAAGAAACGGTACAATTCTGTGCAGCTGTGGGATTGGGATGGGGTGTGGTAATAAACACATACCAGATACAGAACAGCACAATACTCAACAATCTTCTCTCTTAGTCCGCAGGATGCTTTGGATCGTGCTTTTAAACGGCTTGATGCTGATATCTCCTTGGAGGCTCAAGTCCCTCTCTCCAATGACCTGATGAAAAGTACAGCCATCCAGGTAATAACACACAGCAGTGTTTGTTGCTTCGCTGTATTTAAGATCACAGAGCCTTGATACATCTGTATTCTCATCTGTCCAGGTTGCATTTGCTGGGTCCACTGCCTGTTTGGCCCATGTAGGCACAGATGGGATCCACGTGGCGAATGCGGGTGACTGCCGAGCAGTATTAGGGGTGCAGAACGAGGATGGTTCATGGAGCGCTTTACCTCTGTCCCAGGACCATAACTCACAGAACCAGACTGAGGTGGAGCGAATCAAAGCCCAGCATCCGCCCTCAGAGAGGGACACAGTGGTCACAGATGACAGACTTCTGGGGGTTAGTTTTTATCACATGTATAATATGTAAGAGGTGCACTGTATTTTATTTGTTTTTTTAAGTCAGTGGTTCAATCCGTTATCTTGCCGGCAGGTTCTGATGCCCCTTCGTGCATTTGGTGATGTGAGATTCAAATGGAGCCTTGAGTTGCAGCAGAGCATTTTAGACGGCCTCGAATCTGGAGTGGACCTTGACTCCCTCAACCTGTATCAGTACACTCCACCTAATTATTTCACACCACCATACCTGGACGTGGCACCCGACATAACCTATCACAAGCTGAGACCCCAGGACCGCTTCCTGATCCTCGGCACTGACGGGCTGTGGGATGAACTCGGGAATGAGGAGGCGGTACGACTCATTGGAGAGCACCTGAGTGGAATTCACTTACAGGTTTGTCAGGAGTAAAAGTGACATGTTGTTACTCTTTTGATTCACGGCCTAAAATATTCATATTAATACATTTGTGTTATTATTTGTAAACTTGCCATTAGAAAGTATTTTCTTTCTTTATTTCCAGGCTCCAGTTTCTCCATCTGAGAGGCAGCTTAAACTGGGTCAGATGCATGATCTCCTGTTAAAACGACGGGCCCGAGCCTCCCCCGCGTTGGACACCAATGCCGCCACACACCTCATCAGACATGCTCTTGGCACTGGAGAGTATGGAGAACTATGTCAGGAGCGACTGGCCACAATGCTCGCTCTGCCAGAGGACCTAGCTCGAATGTACAGGGATGATATCACAGCCACTGTGGTGTATCTGAACTCTGACCTCGCCAGATCTCACCACAGTTAACGCAGGTTTTATTTTGCATAACAATCAGCTCAGTTCAGGTCATAGTCAACATTTTCTCTAGACTGTTTTTTCTGGACAAAAAGTGCAACCTGTTACATAAATGGATTCGCAAGTATTCTAAATGAAAAAGCAGTTTTCAGTGTTGTATTGTTTACAGCTATATTTTTTTAAAAACCCAACAGCAGACTGAACCCAGGTTACATTTTCATAAGTGAAGCATTTTGTAGGTCAAAATACAGATGTAGAAATATCCAGGGTGAATACAAAGATACAGAATAATGCACACACTCACTTTTTTCCTTGTCTGAAGTTTTGTTGCTGTATTTTTTGTCTTGCACAAACAGTCCATCTGTCTTTTCACTGTTTACACTGATGTACCTTAACTTTGTGTCAAAATTGTGTCTTTAATGTGTGTGTGTAAGTTGTCACTCCACTCACTGAAGGAAGGTGTTTCATATTAAACAATTGAGAATTAATTAAATGTTGTTTGTATTTATTCACAGAACATTTTATTTAAAAAGACTTAGTTTTTTTGAAGTGTGTAGTTCTGTTTTGCCATCCAGAGCTGGGAAACAGAGGAACTCCCACTGAGTTTTCAAAATAAACACTGCTAACATGTTTTTGTGCTGAGTGTCACTGGAGCCAATCTGATCCTCAAGTGTTTTGTAAACATGTGTGTGCCATCCTCAGAGAAAAAGATCATTCTTAATGTTCTGATCATCATCCAAACCAAATGAAATTCAATATATATCTTTTTTAAATAAGTGTTTTCTGCAGTTCTCTCATTTGAAACTCCAGAAATCCTGAATACATGTCACAGAAACATCACTATTGTTGAACAGTGAAGGTGTGAAGCCTGACCCACATAAACACACACGTCTGCATGGTGTGATGGTACCGGCAGTCACCTTTAACTTCCTTGTTTTCCCCCCAAACGTTTGGCAGATAAAATCAAACTGCTCCTCAGCATCAGTGGGAGTGGAGATGAACAGAGTAAAACAGTTTCCATAGCCACAGGCTTCAGTGTAGCAAATACTTCACACGGAGACACCAGACTGGTCTGGAAAAGGATTAATTAATATACTGACTGAGGAACTCCAAGGATTAAAATCACTTTATAAGGAGGGTTACTAAATGCCGCAAACTTGGCAGAGCGGCAGACTTGGCAGTCCGGTCCAGGGAGCTGTGGTGGAAGACAGATCTGTGGGGTGTCTTCACTGAGGGAGGTGATGGGGGACGGCAAGACCCTCCAGGTGGTCTTTTTGTTGGGCCAATTGCTGGTGAGTGTTTTACGTGTACATTTGTTTTTACGGTGGTTATTCATTGTTTGTTTCTTCTGTCTGAATGGATCGTTCAGTGTGTTTTCCATGCATGTGTGTTGTATATAATTCTCTGTCTGTGTGTTCAGTATTATGTCATGTTTGTATGAGAAATATTTATACCTCTATACCCAAGCAGTGTTTTGCTTACAGCATCAGAGTGTGTTACAGTGCGTGGAAAATTGAACTGGGTAATGTTTGAGTACTGTTATCTCCTCAGTGTCTGCCACCTCTAGTCACCACAGGAATCAGGAACAACAGAAGCAACTGCCCAATTAAAGACACCCCAAAACTTTCAGAGGTAACTCTGTGATCTCCTTTTGCTGATTAGATAATAAGTAAATAGTATATCTGACTCGACCTGATGTCCTGATTCAACAGAACAACTCGGACACTGTCCTCCAACAGCTTCACGTCATCCAGTTTCCACTTGTGTCCGGCAGCTGGAAACGTGTGAAAAGGGAGTGGGTGATTCCAGAGATTAACTTTCCAGAGAATGACAGGGGTCCATACCCCAAGTACATAGTGAAGGTAACTGCAGTGAGTTGTTTTGAAAGCCTTTTGAATTTCTGAAAACCCCCTTGACTCAAGTATTTATTGTGATTTTCTTTAGCTCAAATCCAACAATGAGGAAAAGGTGGCCATAACTTATAAGATCACTGGACCGGGGGCAGATGAGCCACCTGAGGGTGTTTTTACTGTTGACCGGCGCTCTGGGCTGATGTATGTGACCCAGGCACTGGACAGGGAGAAAAGAGCCAGATACACTGTGAGTGAATGATTTAAACTAATCCCATGACTGTGTGTAGTTTTTAATAAAACATGATTTTAATGAGCTCATAGGTGAATCTGTCCCGTATGTTTTGAGACCACCGTATGTGCTGTGTGTGTTACAGCTGTGGGCCCATGCGTTCAGTGAGGGACTGAAGGCCGAGGAGCCCATGGAGCTCATCATCAACATCATCGACCAGAACGACAACGCTCCACAATTCACTCTGAACCCTTTCCACGGCAGAGTGAGTGAAAGTGCTGATGTCGGTGAGAGAAACATTCAGTAAACTAACAAATATTTACTTCTTAAACAGTGAATATCAACAATCAATCAACTTGTTTTCATTCAACAGATGACTCCATCGTAAAGGTAACAGCAGTGGATAAGGACGATCCAAACACAGACAACGCTGTAATTCGGTATCGAATAAAATCTCAGACACCTGTTATTCCCAAAGAAACAATGTTTGCCATAAACCCAGTGAGTGGACAGATCAGCCTGCTGTCAGGTGGACTGGACAGAGAGGTAGCTATACAACACAAACACGACTCGATCCAGGAGTCTTCACCCCTTTTCTCCTTTGTAATTCACTTTTCTTGTATTAGACCCACCCAGAGTACAAGCTGGTCATAGAGGCCGCTGATATGGAGGGCGAGGGACTGACAGCCACCTGCACTGTCATCATTACCATCACAGACAGCAACGATAACGCACCACAATTCACTGTGACATCTGTGAGTTGAAAATCCCCAGCTGCTTACTAATAAGAAGAAAGTTTATCTGTAATTTTATTTTATTGAGCCGAGTTTATTGATTTTCCTCAGGTCTCCACATCAGTCCCTGAGAATGAGATTGGGCTGGAGGTAATAAGGCTAAAGGTCACTGACAGGGATGAGTTAGGATCTCCAAATACCAATAGCAAATACTCAATAATTAAAGGCAATGAAGGGGGAGAATTCAGCATCTCTACAGGCTCCGATAAAATGGAGGGAATCATTACAACAGCAAAGGTTAGGAGATTTTATTTATAAGTCTACATATGGGATGTTTTACTCAACATGCAGTGTATTATATTTTCTTCCTCGCTCTGTGGTGCCTCCAAGGAGCTGGATTTTGAGAGGATTCCTGTCTTTACTCTGCTGCTGGTGGTGACAAACGAGGCGCCATTTTCTGGGCCAGTGTCTACATCCACAGCTACAGTCATCGTAGGAGTCGTGGACGTGAATGAGCCTCCGGATTTCAGTCCAGCAGAGATTCATGTGAGCATCTCAGAGGACGCCAAAACAGGAAGCTCTGTGGTCGACCTCAAAGCCAAGGACCCGGACACAGCCAGGAATCAGAGTGTTCGGTAATGAAAACACACAGATACATGGTGTTAACAGTGTGTATGTCAGTGTGTGCTCACAGTTGTGTTTCTCCTGCTTCCAGATATAAACTCCACCATGACACTGCCAGGTGGCTGAGTATTGATGAAGACACAGGAGCAGTCAAAGTTAAAAGCAGCATGGACAGAGAATCACATCATGTCACAGACAGCAAATACACAGTCCTAATTCTGGCTTCTGATGACGGTAAAGTTATACTTTGTAGTTAGTAATACTAAGTTATATACACCAGTGGTGTAGTCTAGTTTATTGTAGTGGGTATACTCAGATTTTTCCAATCCCAGCCTTGTGCACCCCTATCCTGGAGCAACATCTGGACCACAGCACCCCTCCCAGAGCAGTAGCTGCTCTAAAACAGCCCCACATAAGAACCACCACGCTCATCAATGCATAAAGTATGTACCCACACATAATTGAGATCAAGAAAGACTGATTATGTATTATCTAAATGTAAATACATTGTAAGCAATACAAGATGTATAACAGTCATTAACAGCTGGACATTAACCACTGAACAGCCAGTGACAAGACAAATAAGTTTCAAATAAAGAAAAATTAATGAATAAATAATATACTTGTATAAATAAAATTTCAGCAATCAAGTGCAAAAAATCATGTCAACAACACAAATAAACTTCTCTGAAGCTTGAAAACGCACTAAAGTAACTGACTTTTAACCAGCTTTGTATCATTACATCAGTAGAAAAATGTAATCAGTCTGTAAACAGTCCTGCACAAACTCTCTTCAGTCATCGGGCTGCCTAAAGCTAGCGTTAGCTGCAGTACCTACACGGCTCGACTCGCCTCGCCTCGCCACAGCGGGTTGTAGCTAGAGCTCATATTAACCCGGCTCTAACTTGAAAATAACTCATTTATACGGCGTATAAATGTAGATTACACTACTGTGCACAACCATAGATGAAATGGACGAAGCTAACGCGACGTCATCCGTTGGTTTGTTGACTCACATTTTGAAGTTAGGACTTTAGTGTCTGAACTGAACGTCGCCATGTTGGTTGTTTGGAGCCGGAAGTTACCATAGAAGACTTTTTCCTAGCTCTTGGTTTTGTGCACAACTTATGTGCCAGACCCAGAAAACAAACCCTGCTAAACCCTTAAATGGACAAGCACACAAATAATTTAGAAAATTAATTCATTGCTTTGTTCCAATGAATCTGGGCTGAAATGAAACATTCAGGATTTATTTCAAACTACAATGCTCATTTTCCAATTAATGCTACATTGCTAACTTAACAAATAGCATATTAATTAGCTTTTCAAACGAAGCATATTCCTGTTTTTGTCCCGCCTTTAGGCTGGTAACAAGTTTTTATATTTGATTATCTGTAGAGTTGAGGCTTCTAAACATAAATATATCTGTGACTTATCTGTTTTGTATTCCTATCTGGTCAGTGTATCCCCTGATATGCTCTCATTTATTATTAAAATCATCCTTAAAAAGCAATATTTTCAATTTCATCCAATTTAACCCAGCAAGATTAGCTGTTTTTAACCCAACAGTTTGTTTTTATTTATTAATTTGTTTTTTCTAGCCCAGTATTTTGTTGATTTTTACCAATATTTTCCAACATTTTGTTTATACACCCATCTTACTGGGCAGTTTGAATTTTAATACAAATTATGTGTAGATTATGTTTAGATATGACCTGAATATATGGCCCATTTCATCTTTGGTGGTGATGCCTCCCCTCTACCTCCTGTCATACTCCTGCACCCCATTTAGGGGTTAAATAATATACTTAAATATTTATTTGTCCACATACTTTTGGCCATTTTGTGTTTTATTGTGCAACACTGTTTAGACTCCCTGAGAGAGAGATCCAGCACCGTGCTGAAATGTTTGAATCCTTCCTACATGTTCATGTCACTCACCAACAGATGGCAGGAGCACGACATCACTTCCTTCATGCGCCGGGTTCCTTTGTCTTCTTTTCATCATCACTGTTTATATATGATCTACGAAGCAAAATGTTAATTTGCTGATTAGCGCCCTGCCATCCATTACAGCGTTAATATCTATATTTATACACATGTCAAGTCACTGGTCATTACATCAAGTAAGAATAAATGAAGGTCTTGGTCAATAGTTATTCAGCAACCCGTGCTATGCATCTAAGTAGCAGCGCTGGACTGTGATTAAAATTTAACTCATTTAAACTGGGCATCCAGAGATAAAGTGCAGGCCTTTGGTGAATTGTCAGGAGTGGGATGAACTGCAGCAGTCACCACAGTTGCTTTTTTTTTTTGTCTGAGAAACACAAGTACATGTTGGAGGAACCTAATGCCTCAGATTTAATGTTTTTGACCTTTTTCAGCAGCGTACCGGGGAGCCGCTTCCTGTGTGAGCTGTGTGACCACAAAACCATTTTCACCACTGACATTCAGTTAAATCATGTTAAGTTCAGTCGTAGTTAACACCTGCAGCAGCCATTTGTTCAAATCAGGATACAAGACTGTATATCTGGAGAGTTGCTCATGTTCTCTGTAATGAGGCTCCATAGACTGTATATGAAAATGAACGAAGCAACCGAGACTCAAATTACAACAATGCAAAAAACCAAAAAAAAACCAGCAATACTCCTGACAACCACTAGATGCTGGCTCCAAAAAACTTCCATTCAAAAATTTTCAACCATGAAATACTCAGTCAATACATTTATCCCACAAGTCATTCTGATGTCATTAGATAAAGTCAATTCAGGGGTTTGATTGACAGGTCTGATCTCCAATGAGCACAGACCTGAACTTGAGTCTCATACATATTGGGCAGTGTCCTCGGGTTCAAAGGTTAGACCCGCCTCCTCACTCCTCCCTTCATATCCAAATATGGAATTTAACTTTGGACTATTGACAGCAGATGTGTTTTTTCAACAGAGTGAGGCATCCCCTTTATTCCTGTCTCTGCAGAGTTGCGCAATAGCATTCAGCAGCACGTAAACTATGCCAGCAGCCATTACCAATTTAGGTTTTATAACAGCAGCAAAGTTGATTAAAAGATGTATTTGTAGAATGAAGTATGTATCTTTCTTGAAGATAATTTAAATAACCTTCTCATAAATGTAAAAGGTGATAATAATGAGATTCATGATCCGATTAGTCGATTAATCGTTTCAATACCGGATGATTAATCTACTGTGTTGATCTCTTGGCTTCAAAATATGACTCCACTGTGTGGCACCCACGAGTAACATCAATTATAATAACTCCACTCAACATTATTTTGGATGCTTCCACCAGTGAAATGAACTAAGTGAAGAACCTGATATTCTACTACGGGATACATCACATCTTCTTCATCACTTCAGTGAGACGTCTTTTCTTTGCACAATCCCATCAACCTGCACAGATATCATTAAACGCCACATTAAACCAGACCAAAGCTCTTATATAAAAAATACAGACATCGTTGCAACGGTAATGTCTCAGTTGTTTTTTTTTTAATGTTCAGTTTTCCACAGCTGTGCTCAGAGACGGTCCGACTACAAGAGCAGATATGTTTCAAGTAGCAGATCACATGTGCAACCAGCAGGCATTGGTGAAGATTTAGCTCCAGTAAATTGACACATTTTTCAATTCATAACGTCCTTCCCAGATATTTTTCTTAAACGTAACAATATGAACTAATTGCGACTGAGGAACTCGTATTACAAATTAAAATGCAAGAGATTTTTGGACAGCAGTTCATTCCTGTAAAATAACCTGAAATTGATCACATTCATTTTCCCATCGTGGATAAATCAGTATAAAAAGACTTAAATTTCTAGACACCCACACAACAAATTCACTGTAGCTGTTGTGGAAAATGTTGAACAATCTGAGTCAGTGAAGCACAATCCAGAGCCAATCAAGCCTGAGCCGTGTTGTGAAGAGAGCCATTAGGTCATGTAGGTGTGGCGCCGCTGCTGGAGAACATTCAGAGTTGCGACGATGAATCACACGAGAATAAAATGTTACACGAGTCCCCGGACAACCACGGCGCAGACGCCAGATGGACGTGGAGTTTAGCTGTGGTTCATTTTCAACTTCGACAGGGATTATAGTTAAAAAAACTAAAGATATCATGACCTTGGCACCACAGCTGAGTTAATCACGGACAACAAACCAGAGAAGACATGACTCAAGACATGACTCTACATTTGTTTGCTGGGATGGTCCAGAAAGCCAGGAAATCAGCCTTAATTCCCCTGAACAAACCTCACACTGTTTAGCCAATAATAACAACAAATATGGCGTCTCC
>OOFC01042233.1:0-28823 GCA_900323345.1 Pseudochromis fuscus | reverse complement strand
CCTCGGTGGCATTCACATTGCCGAGGATAGTCCCTCCTCAGTGTACCTGGCCGTCATTCGTGACATCATCTTTTACGCGACACACAGATGTGGAAAGAAGCGATGGAGGAACAACTTTTTAACTTTTTTAATTCCTCCCTGCACTGCTGCAAAGTCCTGCGGTAGCCACGTGCAGCCATCTGGTCCGAGAGTTGTTTGTAAATCCTTTCATTTCAGACCACGCTGTCCAGCTCCCGCTGAATGTTCTCATCTGCGACTAATGTCTAAAAGGTTTGCACCTCGTCCTGAGTCCACGGGGCAGGATTTCTAGTAGCTGATGCCATTTCTCTTGTTGTTGTTATTTTAAACACGTCTGCACGGTTCGGCGAAGATTTTAAAAAAGACGTGCTTGCGGGGACAGATTACATGCAGCGCAGTGATGACGCAACGACACAGTGACGATTCCGACCAATAAGATTTTAGTACCTGCTCCGACCTGACCAGGTACTTTTTTTGGAACCGCCGGAGAGGAGGTACGAAAAGTTGTACCAGGTACCAAGGTCCCGGTACTTTTTTTTCCCGTGTGAATGCGCCATTTCCGAAACGAAGAGAAGCGAGTAGGTCCCAGTGTGAATGAGCCATTAGTCCTGCATTAGAGTGATGCATTTATGCTCGCCTAAGCCTAATCATGAGATAAAATTAAGACAGTAATTAAAAATTAAGTCTAATTGTAATTAGTTTTATCCTAAAAACAGGTCTGAACCCCAATCACACTCTCAACATTCAATATTCACAAACAACCACATGCTTCGCCCTTTGAAAAAATGCCAACCAAATCCCCTGCAGGAAAGCAGGAAGCATAATTAACGATTGGTAATGAACAGCTCAAGTTTCAGTTAGGATTCACACCTACAGGCAGACCAGTCATATGTTTGTCAGCTCAATAGTCACTTCTTCCAACAACCACAGTAACCAACACCAAAGTATGACACTTCACATACTGTCACAAATGAGCATAGCACTGATCAGTCTGACAGCAAGTGATTAACCGTTGTCATTATGTTACATCTCTGTTATTATCTTTCACGCATGTGATAACTCGGTTACACCATGGGCTGAGTTACACCCCTACTGTGGGTTACTGACAAAAACAAGCTGCCTGGCATGTTGCAAACCTTTTTGTATCGATCAAGGGTGAAGAGAAAAAGAGCCGGTAGATAAACACATTGAAGGAGAACAACATAGTTTTTTTTTTTTTGTTAAATAGTCTGTAGTGGAAATTGAATTCTAAGTATAAATTGATTAAAATCATTTATCCCTGTTTGCCCCTGATGTAGATTATAAAACCAAACCTATGTTTGCCATAAAAACACTGGATGCTGTTTTCCATAAACACAATAGGCTCCAGTGTTTCAGTCCAAACAAACCTACAGGTGCTAACAGCAGACAGTTTTATGAAGCATGCTCTATATTTTCAGCTGGTACAGTTTTATGTTCCACCAGGACAACACAGTGATTGATTGCAGTGAATTCCTTGTATAGTTCATAGAGGTGTAGACATACTTTCCATTTAAATCCTGGACTGTCTGTTTGCTTTTGGAAAAGTAAGTTAGGTTAATGGTGTGGTTAAGGATCCACATCTGGACTGAGACTTCTTTTTCCAGGACTTAAACAGTGGACTCTTTAGGTTAATTTAAAAGTAAAGGAAAAATGAAATGTCAGCAGATTACTGATCTGTTCACCTGAATACAACAAGTGTTTGTACGTCAGTCGTCTGGAACATAACTGAGACTGGGGAGTTTGTTTTTTACACAGACGGCTCATTATGTACTTCTCTGGAAGTCGGAGGTTTTCCTAAGCAGAAGGAAGAGAAATACAGAGAAAGAGAGACGTTGGGGAGCATGATGCATTTCCGGTCATGATAGTCCTGTCATGTTGCCAGCAGTCTTCTTATCATGACAAACAGCTACAGATAAACCAGAGTCACAGTCCCTGAAAATTACTGTTAAAGGAAAATAAGTTTGTAGCACATGTAGTTTGAGCTGCTTTTAAAATGTGATTTATGTATGTTTATCAAACTAGTTCAGAGTCAAATCTCTCAAAGTATCTGTGGGAGTGTTGAATGTAAGAGTCTGAGTTTGCGTATTTTGTGTCAGAGCTGTTTTGCCAGAAATTGAAGATATTTGGGATGTCAGACATAGTATGTCAGAGAGCTGCTTTGTTCTCCCTGTTGCAAAATTTCTCAGTCTCTTCTGTGTTAAATTATTCAATACAACAAGACTCTTTGTGGAGATGAGACAAGATGGTATTTACTGGCTTTGTCTGATGCCATTAAATGAACAATCACATAAATAAAAAGAAGCAACTTGGAGACTTTTGACAGTGTGAACAAGCTAATTTTCTACAGATTATTTTCAGTATTTGTTGTACATTTAGTTGCAGTGCATTAGCAAACAGAGTGAGCTGATCAGATCAACATGCACAGCAGCAGCAGTGGATTCACATGTTTGTCAAAATGCTTCTTGAGAATCCAAAATCAAGAGAGGAAGCTGCTGGTCCACAGAGTTTCTTGGGATATTAACCAAATATTTGGCTTCAGCCTTTGTGATCCAGAAGATGAATGAAACAGATACTTGGTGTGTCAAACAAACCAAGTCATTATGGTTCTACCACCATTAAATAAAAGAGTAAATCTAATGTGACGTCATCTGTTGGTTTTTGAACTAACATTTTGAAGCCAGGAGTTTGGCATTTGAACTTCACCCTGTTGTTTTTTTGGAGCTAGAAGTGACCATATTTTGTGGAGTCTGGTCTGACCCTTGAACCCAAGGACACTGCTCAGTGAGACTGGAGTTCAGGGCTGGTCTCATTGGACCAGATCACTATTCACTAATCACATCTGTACAGTTTCTACCAGACTTTGGTGGCAGGTGCACTGTTTTTGAAGAGGTGTGTTGGGGTTGAGTGTGTTGCATTCACACCAAAACAAATGAAATGCCAGTGTTGTGGAAGAGTATGCTTTACTTCATTGATAAATTGCTGCTTTTGCTTATATTAAAGAAAAAACCCAAAACAAAACACAACAATAATAGTTTTACTTGTCTTACTGTACATTACTGTGATGTGAATGTCGAGGGATATGAACAATATTTTTCTGTAAACATGGAGTAGCATGTACATGGAGTACAACTATTTCAAAGTTGTACTCAAGGGCAAATACACGACACAATACTCGTACAGCCGTCATAAGTGGTAGGATTTCCGGAGGTGTCTTGAACGCATCACGGTGGGCAGGGCGCATAGTAGCAGGACGCTGTTGGAGCGCCTCCCTCTCTCCTCCCTCCGCTCAGCTCCGGGGTTCAGTCTCTGTTTACGTCACAGAGAGAGAGAAAGTGGGAAAACGTTTGTCAGTGGGAAATCCTCCTCACTGCTGCCGTGGACAGTGAGCTGTGACAGGAGGCGCGCACATCTCCACAGAGGATTTAACTCACCTGGATGAACCTAACAAAAGAAAACCTGCGCGTGAACTCCGCATCAAGTCCGACAGCAGAGACGTAAGATCCCGACCTCTGAATAACCTGTGTGACTGATCTGGTTTCCAACCGCTTCTGCGACCTTTTCCTTTCCAAACTGTTTCACACATCAGTGCGGAATTACTCACCAGTTCTGTCAAACTGACAGCTTGAATGTTTTTCAGTTTTTATGTGTTTGGTGTTTTTCCTTCTGTCATTTCTGTATCTACCACCCGTTATCATTATTATAACACTTACTGTCCAGCCGCAAGAAACTGTTTTCTGAGGGTGAGTGTTTCTCTTTCAACTTTTCTGTGCGTTTCTTTGTTTTCCAGCAGGCGTAAAATGTGTTGTTTTGTCTGTGGTGCGCTCTTAACTGAGGGGAACTTGTCAGAAACGGAACAGTCACACTATTTAACATTTATTGTGATAATGCAGAGTCAGAAGAGAGCTCCGCTTGTTAGAAATCTGTTGCTGCTGATGGGGAAGAGGGGGATGAACAAGCCCCGGCGCGCCTCCGTGCAGAGACGCTTCAGACGGGCAGGGTGTGAGTCAGACGCACAATGAATAGTTGGCAAGGTGGAGTCCTTGGAGGACTCGCAGCAGAGGGGCAGAGCCCCTCTTTCAAGTGGAAAAATAGTTTCAGATGGTTGTCTTGATAGAGTCTAACTGTTTCCAAAGAGGACGAGGAAGCAGAAGTTTGGAGCATTTGAATGAACAGTCATTGTTGGTGCTGAAACAAGTCTGGAGTTGCACAGTTTTACCTGTGGTGCACAGCTGGTGTTCAGGGAGCATCAGTTTTTTTGCCACCTGAAGTACCACAAGTCTATAGTATTGCATAACACATGTTGCCATTAAACATATTATTGTTTCAATCTGAGATAACATTTCTCTGGATTGAACATCCTCATTTCTCAGTTTGGGGAACTCGTCCTCAATGTTGTCACATTTTGGTGGTGGATCAAACTTAAATGTTTAATCAGACATTCAAATATCTAATTGGTTTATTTAAATCATGTGTATCATGTTTAGGTTCAGATTCATTATCAGTTAATTCTGCTTGATATGCTGCTTGCCTTTTTTTTCTAACTCACATGAATCTTTCCATCCAAAAATCTCTGGAGTTGGTGAAGTATGTCCATCACTTGGTCTTTACTAAAACTCATAATGTGTTTTTTTTTCTATATCGTACAAATATAAAAAGCCTGCTGTGACATTATCAAGCAGTTGCTGTGGATATGTGACCAATTTGTAAAAATGTACAACATGACTATTAATGACTTTTCTGCATTGTTTGGAACTGCTTCACTCTCTGCTGAGTTTGAGACTGGTGTGGGTGAAATTATGAAACAGTACACATCATGACACGATACAGATTTGGCTGTGATTTTGTCACTTTATTTATAATGCATGAGCTCTCCTATTAATATCTCAGATTAGATTAAACCGGTTGGCAGTGTTGCAAATCAATGAGGATTTCTTCAAGGCAGCGTTAGGTTTTAAATTGGATTTTTTTTTGGATCAGCATGTTGTTCATTTATGGAAATATATATTTGTATCCTGTTATGTTGTCCATGAAAGATTCTCAAATAGATTTTGTGTCTGATCTATACAGCCCACAGTCCTTACTGAAACATTTGTTTGGACAGAGACTCAAAGTTTTTGTGCAGTTAAAGGATTCAGGATGCTTCTTATCATCTCACTTGCAAATGACAGTGGGTGTGAAACCTGTCACCACAACCTCTTTTGTCTTGAGTTCACAAAAACAAAACTTACTTAGTAACACTGAAATATGTAGTGTTTCCACAGAATTAAGGTGCACGTCAAGTGTCCTTTTAACCACAAGTTAATAACAATACTCAGAAGAGAAACATTTCTGCTTGTTTGAGTTTCCAGTTAATAAATCACACAGTTGTACCATCATTATTTTGGTTCCAGGGAGTGTGGAAAGTGAAATCTCTCTCCCATTTATAGATAAGTGATTGTTCCCGGAGCTGCACACGTTGTCAGTCAGCTGACTTTGTTTTTGCACATGTGAGGATAAAAACAGGTGTGCACTTTATGTGGGAACAGACATGTTTAAACACATGAGATGTTCTCCTGCAGTGTCTCCTCGTGCTGATGATGCTGCCATGGTTAACTGGTGAAGTGTGTTTTATTTTGGTGATTTCCATCAGACCTATTATTTTCCAGTCTGATATTATTTAACACACACATTCAGACACTGCCCAGGTTTTCATCTAAACATTGACGAGCTTTGGTTCACATTTTCAGACTGATGAGCACATGACCGACTTATTACACACTTGCTGAACACACAGTTCCTGCTGTTTTTCACTAATGTGCTGTTTGTCTCTGTCTAGCATGTCTATGAATTAAAAGGTGTGGTCTCTTTGATCATTTATTTCCTCCTTTGGCACCGACGCAAGTGAAAAGCTTCATAATAAAAGGCAGTGTCAATAGAAAGAAAGCAGAAAATGTGCCAGTTAGATAAAAATAGAGGCTTTTGCTTTATTTTTCCTCCAACTGAAATCTAATCTAACTGTGGGCTGCTGGTTTTGAAAATGATTTTCAAATAGTCTGATGACCTCTACTAAGCAGATTCATGGACAGAATGAAAAAGTGATTTCTCCGCTTCCTTCCTTGTTCTCCCTGAATTTGCCTCTTCCCATTCATGAAAAGCAGCTTCGGAGTATTTTATCTTCAAGTGGGACAGTGGGAGGTGAGATCTTCCTCTCAAAATGGATGAGAAATCCTTTGTTGTTTCAAATGCTTTTGAAGTGTGGTTGGTTCTACCTTTGCACGTTTTTAGTACTCTCAGTTTATTCCAGTCACGACAAAGGTCTTTAAGTCCACTTGATTCAATGGACTTATTTGCAGCACTGCCTCAGATTCCTGTGTGTTATCACTCAAAGAAGCCTCATTTAAAGTTATGTGTCTCTTCTCTCTCTTCACAGCAAGGCTCACTCCAATCAGACCCCAGCTAGACGACCATGCCCACACTATGACCACTACAATGTAAGTATCTGTGTACTTCCATTACCGAGCTGTTCAATAGAAATGAGTGACTGACCAAGCAACAGTGTTTGGAGAAACCACAATGAAAGAAAAAATAGAAGAAAAAACCTACAAGGTTTGCTTAGGTGGCAAAAAAATGTAAAAATGTAAAATACCCGACTTATAAAAATACTGTAATTTTGTAAGTTTTCCTGTGAAAACTTCCATAACTACTCAAGACGGTTTTTAATTAACAGAACAGAGCCTCATTTTACAGCTAACTGTCACTGATTTTTCCAAATCTAGAAATTTAGAAAATATTTTGACTTTTAAACACAAATGCAACTGTTTTATGTATTAAAAAAAATCTGAAGTGTATGTGACTATAATTATGGCTGCAGATAAAGGATTCAGAGACTTTTATTTACCGTATTTTCTGGACTATAAGCTGCTACTTTTTTCCGACGCTTTGAACCCTGCGGCTTAAACACCGGTGTGGCTCATGTATCAGCGTCACGAAGCTCGTTAGCTTTTTACAAGCTAGCAAACTCCGTGCCGCCGATACATTTAGCCTCGTCACATCAGACCCGGTCAGAGTGGACCACATGAAACTGTTCGAATAAATTCAATAGCGGCTTATAGACACGTGTGCTCAATAGTCCGGAAAATACGGTAATTTTGTTGAAGCTGATGTCATCACTTTATACAACAAAAAGTCTGTGAAAACGAGTTGTACATGGGCCAAGAAGCATAATCAAGAAAATAAAAGTAATGGATCAATGGTTTAAACATCCAGCTTCAGTCAGTTCAGGTAATGCTCTAATACAACTGCAAATTGGACCAAACTTACTGAAAAGGAAAGTGAACAGATTGGATTGGATTTGCAGGTAGAAGCCTCAGTATCAGTGGGCACCAGCCTCTTGGCACTGCAGCGCTGATAAGCTGCTCATATTAACCACTGACCAGTGTCTTGTGTTGCAACAGCAGAGAGAGAGCGAGCTGATGCCAGATGAGTCATTACGTCTGTAGAGAAGTTGATCCAGTTCTTCCAGTGTGCTGTAGTAGACTCAAGTTCCCAGCTACTCGATAGATCACGATGGCAGCTCCCACTGTTTCCCCATAAGACCTGTACTTTTGTAATAATGCTGAGAGTAATGAACTGAACCATATCTTTATTACATTCTTTAACCTCATGCGTAACCTGCAGCACTTTGCTCTCATTAGCGCCTATTCAGATGCGTCACTGTGGGTTTTCAGAAGACACCAAGGAGCTCTATTTGCATTTCATTTATAAATTAGCTCAATATTTGTGTCTATTTTCTGGGTTGTGCCTCCAGTCTTATTCTTGCACTGTTTTGTGTTGTATTTTTTTTAACATCCAGGGCTTATTTATCTATGTCTCTTGCCAGGATTTGGTCTGTGATGTTGGCAGTCCTGACACTGGTTTTCCTGGTACCCCCTGGTGAGTTTAACCTCCAACACAGCAGCCGTGACCTCTCAGCTTATAAGATATGTTCTTCAAGGTTGTGCTCAATGATAAGCTCACATGTGGAGCAGACAAGTTCATGTTCAGAACTTAAATGAAGTGTTTGTAAGTGCTTCAGACTCACACATCTTTGACCTTCCTTATTGTGTGTGTTAGTGATGGCTGTAAGCATTTCTACTCATCAGATTCAGTTAATAATGATGTGCTGTGCAGCGTGGGGAGTTTGATTTTTAAAAAGGATTCTTCAAAGTGTTTCATATTGTCATTATTGAAGAAACTGACATGTGAATGTGGATGTGAATCATTTTCTAGAGAGGGATAGATTGACTACAAGTTTAGCAGAAATGGCAGAGGCTCCAGTTTTATCTGAAATTATGGTAACATTACACAGTAGTCAATCTGTGAATGAATTAAATCAGTACAGACACTAAGGCAATGTTTCAGATGTCATTTCTTTTTAAATTTGAATGAAAAAACAAGATGCAAAACCTATCATGATGTCCGTTACAGTGTCTTCCTTCTTAAACTAGACTCCAATTAAACATGATACTGTCTTTGTTGGTGGATTAATATTTATCAAAGATCTCTGACGGGCTTCTTCAAACTTCAGTTTCCTCTTTTGTCCTATTTAAATGTTTTCTGATCAGTAAATGCTAATCCATGAAGTTTAAATCTGAATTTACCGGGCTGACAGAAGCTTCATACTTTTTTCGACACTTGGCAGCTTGAGGTTTATTGCTTCACACTCGACAGATTTCCCCTGTGGATGGGGTCAAACCACAGTAGTCTGTCCCACTTGTACCAGTTTGTCAAACCAATACCTTTCATCTTGGCCCAACCCAGTAACACGTCACAGGTGTGCAACAATGAAATCTTTGTGCTTGTACTTCTTTAATTTATTACTGAGACACAAGCTGCCAATATAATTAGTGGTTGTTACCTCACCACTTTCATGTAGAAGACGCTTTGTTAATATTGCAAAACTTGTTGGGGAACAGAAACAAAAAGCTGTATGAAAATTGCTTTCAAATAAAGTTGGTAGTTGTATTATTAAAAAATATAAATATAAAGAGTTTGTGTTGATCCTTAGCTAATTCCCTTGTCTCTCTGTGAGCAGGTGCTTGGTGCTCGGTGGGCGGAGCCTCTCTTGGTTCAGGTGCCCTGGACCTCCCGTGGCAGGATGAGCTGTGCTGTGACTCACCTCCAGCCGACCGCAGTGTGGAGGAGGGCGGCACCAACACATCTGAGACAAACGGTTCACAATCAGCAAACCTCCCACATCACCCCCACTGTGACTACAGGAGCTCAACAACTGAATCACATCCTCATGAGCCCTCTGGCGGTAAGAGTTTCACAGACTGTGAGATACCAAACTGATGCCACCATTATGTTGCCTAAACATACAGATCAGTCAGTCAGTCAGTCGTTTTCTATACCTGCTTCTCCACACTTGGGTCTCAGGGGTCTGTTGGAGCCTGTCCCAGCTGGCATCAGGCAGGAGGCGGGGTACATACAGATCATCTTAATAGAAATAAAACGGCAGAGCTGTTTTGAGATGTATATTCATCCACATGCACAATCCCACATTTGTACTTAAGGTTTAATTCTTTTCCACTCTTCATTTGTATTTGAGGGCACCTGAATATAACTGTTTGTTTACAAGAATACATTGAAGTGACAGTGTATGTGCACAGTGCAGCTCCTTGTCATCAGCAGGGTGAGTGCGACACAACCTCGTGATTGTTCCTGCAGCTGCGTCACTCAATGGTAGAGATGCCCCCTAAAGATCAGGTTGACAGGCTCATTACCCTTTAATGGCTTTTCATCTGACATCCCTCCTGTCATGTGACTCCTGCGCTGTGATGAGGTCGTGAGATCCGTTCTGGCTCACAGGGATTCCCCCGTTTCTAATATTATCAGTCTGCGCACCAGAGTCGAACTAGCTGCACTCTTTGATAGATTGCTTTGTTGTGAGGAGAGAGCATAGGAGAGTAATTAGGTTTAAACAGCAAACTGGAACCAGTTTGAGTGAGTCATAATTAAATATTGCTCTCATAGTGTTTTCCCATGCGGAGGTGAAGATGGAGAAGAGGAGATATTGAGACACGAGGGAGGAGAGGAGGATTTGTTTGCTTTTATTGATCTGTGAGGAGTTACGATGCATCACAGCTCCCTGCTTTATGTCTCAGCGATGACAACTAAACAGCGCTGCTCTGCGGCTCCTAATTGCTTTGTGAGGGCTTTAAACATCAGGAGTGATTCAGCTGATGCTACGGACACTAAGTCCACACACTATTGGAAGAGAGTCTTTTTGATTTCATACTTTGTTTTTAGCAGCAAAATCTGGAATATACACTGTGTGAAGATATATGTGAAATAACTGAGGAAGAGTGAACAGGTGGTGGATTCAAATTAAAATGAAAAAATGCAAGTGGGCCTCATCTTTTATCAAAAAAAGTGACCCCAAAACCTTTTTTTAACACCCTCCAATTTTGATGGAATATTTTATCTTGTGTTTTGAAGAGGGATGCTGCCTCATTACAAACGATACCAAGGTGAAGCCTCTCGGTGTTTTGTTTTTGTCTGGTCAACAGTCAGAAACTATAAAAATTAACTTCACATAACTGAGACAGTTGAGTGGTCGGGATCATCTTATGTCCATCTGATGTTAAATAAACAGTTATCACAATAGTTGTTGCTTTGTGAGGAACAGTTTTACTCTGATCTGTTGATGGGGAAACTTGTCTAACCTAGCTTTGGGGTTAAGGGGCAAAATTAAGTGTTTGTGTCGTTTGTTACTTCACCACATTGAATGAAACAAATTGGTTTGTTATCTTGTTTAATACTAATTATTGTCAGTGCAATGTATTTTTTTTAGTGATTTTACTTTTTTTTTTTATATCAAAACCACATATTCCTTTTCATTTTTATGGCTAATTTGGGAGCTTGAAGGCTCGTGAATATATTGCCTGGTAACACTGGAAACATTTCTTTGTTAAATCTTAATGGCAGAGCCTCAGTTCTTAGAATCTTAACATGCTATGAGGCTGTTTTCTCAGAAGCCTCCGTCAGTCTACTAACATGCAAATGTAATTTCTTGTCAGGCATCTGTGTGGACATACTGTGCACAATTGACGAGAGCTGGGGAAACTTAATATGTGACCTCCAGTCTCGCGGCCAATCCTCCGGTTGGCTGAACTCAGGTCTGATGGCGGTCAGCTTACAGCGGCTGTTGTGAGTATGAGGCCACTCCAACTTTTATTGTTTCATTTATGTCCTGCTTTTCCTGAGTGTTTGAATGGGTCCTATAGAGTGTGTGTGTGTGCGTCCGTGTGTTTTAGTCTGATTGGACCCTTCCCGGCTGCTCACTGGGGGGGCTGCGTATGCGTGTTTATTTTGATCAGCAGGGGGGAAGCTGTGATATCTCACTGGCTCCAGGCTTTTATTGTGGCGACCAGTTCACCACTGATCTAACACACTGTTCTCAAATGTTTGCCGTGAATTTAAACAAAATTGGACCAAACCATTTTGGAATAAATGTCATTTATTATCATCTTTTACTGGTTTTAATCACTGTGGAAAAAGTGTTACAAAAAGGGGAAAAGTCACTTGAATGTGTCACACTCCAAAAACGGATTTTGTGTGAAATTCAGTTTCAAGGTTTTACAGAATCAGATAATGTGACATATTTTTCCATTCATTCTCAGGTCTCAGAAAGAGGACACAGCAGTAAAAGATCCTGCATCTGATAATCCTATTGTTTGTGAAGCAGAGGATTCCTTCACGTGCTCCATAACTCTCGACCCTACAACAAGTTTTGTCACCATGGTAACTGTCAGCATCGCTGACGCCGTGGCTCCATCGGTTCTTCTCAGAGTTCCTGCCCGGCCCAGTAAGATCTTTTTGCTCTCATACTTTGTGTAATTTACACTGTTTGCCTTCAAAATGTTTCTTTCATTCAAAATGGTAAAATAAAAATTTCAGTCCCACAGACTTTAAAAGCTTTTTTTGGACTGCCAGCTTTCTTAAATGATGGTCCACCAAAAGTACAAGCAAACAAAAAAAATCACAGTTATAAAAAGAAAAGCAACAAGCATCTCATATTTTTTGGACTAAGCTCACTGTCTCTTCAGCTTTGCACGTTTTTTTTTTTTTTTTTTTTTAATTTACCATTAATGTGGGTGTTTTGGCTTGATGGGTTGTAGAGATTTGAGGAAGTGAGGAGTCATACCAACGATTCATATAATGACACAGCTGCCTCAACCCTCCTGCAGCTCTCACGTCTGATTAGAAATAAATTAAAAAACTAGCTGCTTGGTTTGTCCTCTTTGATTAAACCAGATACACCATGCAGTAAACAATCTGTGTGCTCCTCCCCACATGCTGGCTCTAGTCAGGGAAAGCAGCAGGGAGCATGAACTTGTTGCCCAGATATTAGCTATTGCTGTTGTGGGACTCTTCTTCTCCCTGATTCTCCACCATGAAAATTAACAGTTAGCATGACTCATATGATCCCATCAATTAAAATGATGTTAGGTTGAAGTAAAGAGAAATAATAAGAAGACTTGGAACAAATGTACTCAAGAACAAGTTGCCAGGTTGAGTATTTATTTTCAGTTTATCTATAAAAAATTGCTGGATGAATTATTAATCATTATTTAAAGCATTATTTACAACTTAGAAACAGTATCTCAGTAGACAGTAGTACTCAGAGGAGTTCTCAGTCGAGTAGTTTTCAAGAAATGTTTTGGAAACATCTTCTGAACTTCAAAGTGTTTGACAATTAATATACATTGTGGTATTTTGGATGTATGGCTATGCTGTCTTAAGTGCATTACTGTAAGGGAGCAAAGCAGCAAGTTCCCAGAATTCACCCTTTTTCAGTGGTGAAGATAAACTGAGACGTGCACGATGAACTTCAGTGTTTAAAGCACCAACATTTTCTTTTCAGGCAACCTTAATGTGATGAGTCTGGACAGATAAGGAGAAACAGTGTTATTCAGCTGTGACAGACGTGACTGGAATATAGCCGGGCCACAACCTTGTGTCCGTGTGTGTGTGTTCGTGTTCGTGTGCACACTGCATCTCTGCAGTGACGGACAAGGACTTCACATGCTGTGTTTGTTCAACTAGACCTGTGTGGTTAAGCTGAAAGAACAGAGCTGAAACTGAGTATTAACTGCATGTTGTCCAGATTTTACATTTTCTTCACACCACTTCTGTCTTTTTGATCCTCCTCTGGTTTAATATTCTGTCTGTAGTTCAGCCTTTTATCCCTTTACATCTTTTCTTTGACTCCCACTATTATTTTCTCTGTAAAACTCAGACCTCTGGTTGAAGTTTGAGGGATAGCTCTTATTCAGCCATCACTCTGTAAGTGGTTCTGTGGTGGGAAATACTCAAACATATTTACTGAAATACTGTAATATGTAGTACAGATTGGAGTCTCTTATCCTTTAAGTAATTAAATTTCTGCTGCTTCATACTTGAGAACAACACTTCATTTAATTAAGTGATGTATTAGTTTTTATTCCACTACTCTGATTAAGATTTTACATTCAAATCAATAGCGATCATCTTATAGAGTTACACACTACTGTAGATCAACACAATATTAATCTAGCTCCACCCTGAACAGCATCATTATGTTCAAAGAATCAATAATATTAAACCTGTGCACAAATTATAGGATATTCTACCTACTACTACTACTGCCATTTCATATTAGAAGTGATCTTTTCATGGTCTATGTACATTTTAGTTATAAATACTACGAAAATATGACTTCACAGTAAAAGAAAACATCATGGTGATGCCATTCAGCTTCAGTTCAAAACAACATGATACAATCATTAAGTAAAAGCAAAAAAACAATAAAGTTAAATTCACAGCTTATGTCACTGCTGTTGTTTTTCTTTTCCACCTACTATGTGAACTGTAATCTCACAGTGTGTATCTGGGTGACACTTCATTTACACAGTAATAAATGCTGCTTCACATTGGGTTGATGTGGATTTTAGCCTTTTAGAAGAGATTGGAGAGCCCTTCTTGTTCCTGGTGTCTGTGTGTGTGTGATAGTCTGAGAAAGACGTTGCTGAGCTGTTACTCATGAGGTTGACTAATCCCTTTTCTCCTTGTGGTTTTATGAGACTTAATTATCTCCTGGCTGCATTTGTCATACGTGAATGATGAAGTGGGAAATCTTTGATACGCCTGTCTCACTTGGGTGAATGACATTAAATATAAGTCTGGGTTCATGTCTCTGGAATCCACCTGAACCATGTGTTAAACTAAATATAACTGATATGTTCCCAGTGACATCAGTTGGCTATGAACGCAAACAAAAAGCAAAAATTTGGAGGGCCTTAAAGCACTGTACCACAGGGAAAATATACTCCTCATTTTATTGACTGTTATTGATCAACGTGGCTTCATCGTTATGGGTAATTTGTCGGCTGTGTGGTGTATGGATTGATTGTTTAGTGGAGCTGACAGGACCGTGATGATCTTTTCCTACAGAGAAACCGAGTCCTCCAGTCAACCTGTCACACATTCAGACCATTGAGCCGCAGCTGATTGTACACTGGGACGACCCGTCAGACTTTGACACCGGCCCACTGAAATATGAAGTCCGATTCTCCTCCAACACCACTCACCCAGTCTGGCAGGTCAGTGCCAACCTCTCTGTGGCTAAGTGATTATTCCTCAGGTTATTTGTCTTGATTTATTGATTCAAATTGATGAGGAATGGGGTCACTGGTTGTCTGCTTGTATGTGATGTGTAACAGTGTTCTCTGTATGTGGACTGTGATGTGCAGTGGTGCCTTTTTTTGTTTCTTTGTAATGTACAGTCAATGAAAACAAATCTCCCTACGGGGACCAATGAAATCTAATCTAATCTAAGAAATGATGATAAAAAAAGCTACAGAATGTGTTTGATTGCTATTATTTTCCTTTTTGACTGACTAAGTGATGAGCTCAAGTCTAAGTCATGTGATCTGCTCTTTGGTTTAGGCACTATGCTAAGTCAAAGATAAATGTCACAGTCTGTAGACACAGTGGTGCCTGTGATGTGTTTGATGCTTTCACTTCAGAATAAACATTTGAATAAATACGTGTAGATGCATAACATCAAATGCAAAGTTTCCTTCCAAAAATAAGCAACAGTACAGGGGTTTATTCTGGATTTGCATCTTGAGTAAGTCACACATACACTTTAGACACAGCAGCTTTTATGCTGCACAAATTTCCACTGAAAGGTGTGTGTGTTTTTTTAGCGTAACTGGCTCACAGTGTGGTGGGTGCTATGTTGAACAGTACACTAGGTGTTCAGTAGTGGATCTGAAGACTTTTATAACCAGATAAATAAAGGCTAAAGGAGGCTTTCATTGGTTTACGCACTAAAGGCTGCCTCTTTACCGAAACCACTATCATCGCTTTAATTGGACACATGTACAAAGACGGAGTTTCCCAGAGGTAGTTCTTCAAATAACCTGACGGAAATATCTGCAGCTGTTGGTTTAGCAGCCTCAGGTGATGAGACACTAAACAGTAGTCGCAGTCGTGATGTGATGATAGATATGATTAAGTCATTGCTTCTCAGAAAAACACACCCAACCCTGTGTGTGTTTGTGCTTGTGTGTGTTGGTGTTTGTTGATTCCCCGTCCTTCACCTTCAGGTGGTGCCTGCTCCTGGAGGACCCAGGTTGTCTCTACATCTCAAGCCATTACTGAACTATACCGTCCAGGTTCGCTGCTCGGGGCTGGACGGGCCTCCGCTGTGGAGCGAGTGGAGCGAACCTCACTACATCCGTCTGAACAGTAAGACCCACTTCCACTGAGGAATTGTGACTGACTGTAGATCCAATTTGTGGAAGAGCTGTTCATTCAAGTTCATTCAATTTAGCAGAAAATACCTGACATTACAAACCTGTTCTTGTTCTGGCACTGGTTGAGAGTAAAATGATATAATTTCGCATTCAGTGAATGAACGTGATAATTTCATTTTCTCAAAGAGGCTCTGTAGGATGACTGAGATCCAGTTGCTGACCTCGATTATCTCAGGTTGGTGGATGTTGGTGCTAAACTGTTAATAATGACTCCAGCTCGTTAGCCTGAGTCATTAATGAGGAACTCATCTCAATATGGTCAGTGTCAGTAGACCCTGAATCAGAGGTCGCTCTCCAGATTACTGACCAGCTATAAATCATGCAGTGTGATACAGTGAGTTGAAAAAAGAGCTGATTACTGTCACAGAGCTGAACATGTAGAGTTCATATGCAGATTATTTTGAATCAACGCTACATAATTTCAACACAAAACAATTTCACAGTAAAATGCAGCATCAAGAGCTAATATAAAGTGTATTTATGTGTTTTATTGTATCCGTGAAATCTTTTTAAATGCTAAAAATCAATTTACATGAAGATATTTTAAAATAATGAAACTGGTAGTTGAGAAATGAAACAAAGAAGTTAGAACTGTTTGTACGCTCTACCATCTGTGTTGTTGTCAGAGAAGATAATTGTGTGTTTACTTGTTTTTGTACCTGCACGTTGTGAATGTGCATGTGTGAAAACGTGACTCTGTGTGTCATGGGGTTAAAAGTTTGTGAGACTCTGAGTCATGTCGCTGAAATGAGCTGTGCAAACTTACCTTGAGTGATGGGAAGAGGTCTCTGTAAAACAGCAGAGTAAGTAAGATAAAAGATTTGGGGAAAGTAAAATACTGATGACTGGTAAAGTTAAGATAAATGCATCAAAAGAAAAAAAAAAAGACATTTGCTGATGAGTCACATTCCCTCTTTGCAAACTTTGTGCTCATGCTAAACTTTTAGTGATCTCTGTTTTAGTTGATAGATAGCGACCTTTACTCATCCTGTCCCTGACATATGACTAACAAAACAAAAAAAAAGCTGTAACATTTTCTAAGCTTTCAAAGTTCCTGAGAAACTTTTTTCTTTTGTCAAAGTTTGACATGAAGACTGTGGGTGAACGAGAATGAGTCAGGTGTTTGTTCTGTTTAATGGATCTTTGATTTATCTCCTTTATTACTTCTGACATTTATTACACTTTTGAATATGTGTGTATTTCTGTTTTTAAAAAAGTGGAAATTGAAATTGTTGTGAAAGTGACGAGGACAGAGTGACGAACAAACAAATAAACAAACAAACAAAGGAAGGTTTTCAAAAAGCTTTTAAAAATCTGTTTTTCTGTTACAGTGGTGAGCTACATCCCCAAGACAGTCGTGGCGCGACCGGGGGAGAATGTAACGGTGTACTGCGTGTTCAATGACCACAGCATCAACGCCAGCTCGGCCGTGTGGATGCTCAACAATGACAAGCCGCTTCATCGCAGCCTGTACCGCCCCGTCAACCAATGGGTAAAAACCAAATCTAACTCTGTGCAGGGCTTTGTGTGATCCTGGGAACATTTCCAAAAAAGATGAATAACCCACCCCCCACTGTATATTTTTAGAAAAGTACAGTCTGTCTAAATATTTTCTTTTTAAAATCTAAACCAGGTCAGTCAGGTCACAGTGCGTCCTTCCAAGACTCAGATGTACGACCTGCTGAGGTGCACTCAGCAGTGGAGCCGCCCCTACAGCGAGATCTATGTGGAAGGTGAGCACCAATGAAAACTAAATTAAATATTTTAAAAAACATCTCTATTACCGTTACACCAAAAAAAAAAAGAAAGACAATGTTTATTTACACTTTAGGAAATTACTGCAGTAAAATTTAGACTATAAACATTTAATTTCTGGAAGTCCTTGTCCCTCTCAGTTATTCCCTTCAGTGGACAAAGACAGGAAAGAGAGTGGCGACATGTCACAGCACAACAATGTGAACCAAAATAATCCCACAGACTACCCCAGGTGAGGTTTGTTTTTACTCTCCCCAGACTTCAGTATGTTTCTTTGTGTGTTTTCAGGCGCTTTCATCGATATAAAGTGTGTAACCAACGGTGACGTCAGTGCCATGGACTGCAGCTGGACGAACACGCAGTGGGCTAAACTCAAGTTCCGATCCAAGTAAAGCAGAATTATTTATCATTATTATTATATATTTACCATTCAGTCAATATTCCCTTTGTTGAAGTGGGTCAGTGGCGTTTTTAATGAAACCTCACAGCAAACACAAACAAAACTCAGTGTGTTGAAATCCTGGAAGTGGAGCTGAACACAGCGTACCGGAGACACACCCTGGAAATACTTGTACACATTGTGAAGTGACACCAGGAAGTCTCTGAGGAATACACTGTAAATCAGTGTCATCAGGACTTCTGGCTTCGCTGAAATAGGAAGTGTCTCTCTTCACTTTAAAACAAAACCTGAACCGTTTTTTTAAACTGATGTTTTGCAGATACTGATTGTGCAACATTACACTGCAGGTCTCTCTTTTTTCTTGAATTCTCACTTTCTTACATCAACAGAAAAAAAACACTAAAAAAAAAATTAGATTTTAAAGACATTTTGTTATTTTGATGCAGTTTATAATTAAAACAAGACAAGATGAACTGACAAACACAGACAGAGGCAGGGAGTATTTGTTGGGGAGACGTTGATGAACAGACAAGACAAAGGTGAGCACAGTTAAACAGGTGAGAGATATTGGGGTGTGGCCATCAATCAATCAGAGAGAGAAACAAAGCAAGTGTGAGATCACCCATTGGTTTGTGGACTCCTGTTTTGAAGCCAAGAGATCTGCATTTCAATGTCACCATATTGGTTGTTTGGAGCCAGAAGTGACCATATTTGTATATGAAGGGAGGAGTGAGGAGGCGGGTCCAACCTTTGAAGCTGATAACCCCCCCAAAAATATTGACTATTTCATGATTGAAAATGATGATTTTTGTAATTGAAGTCAATTGGAGATAGTTTTTTGGAGCCAGCCTCCAGTATTGAGCATTGCACTTTTTTGCACTTCCACATTCAGCTCATTTTTGAGACCAACTTTCTTCATCCCTTTCTATTTACAGTCTGTGAGGGACACAACTAGAACACACACAACACGAGACACATAGTAAAACACAGAGATAAAGTAAAACCAAGAAACAAAGAACTGAAAACAACAGTGATCATGACATTATTACACTTTGGGCCTTGTGCTTTTAGGTAGTTTTGCTTTATAATAATAATAATAATAATAAAAATAATAATGCTGAAATGTGTGAACATAACAATATTGTCAGCTGACTTCACTCTTGCTTTTAAGTTGTGCTGGATGAACTGTTGGTTTATTTCACCTAATTCATTATTTTTGTTAATTACTGTGCTGTTTATTTCTGGGACACGGAGGTTTTTTTTCACATAGCATCATTCAGAGACACAACAGGAAGTTGGAAAGGTCATAACTGAGAGGGAATGGAGGTGGGAATAGTGTTAGCTTCAAAAGGCTTCATTGTGCACATTCACAGACAATTTCTCCTGGAAAACATTCATTGCATTGGACTCAGTTGTTAAGCTGACAGTAACTGTTTCACATATTTAAAAAGACTGAAGGTTTTGAAGGGAGTTTCTGAAGTTATGGAATCAATTAACAAGCAGTTCTAAAGAAATACATTTACAGCTCGATACTTGGAGTAAATGGGAAATTATCCTTCAATTTCTGCACCTGAGGCTCAGACTGTAGATAACTTTAATACAATGTAACCCATCATATATGAAAATTCCAAAAAGCAGTTTATTAGAGTAAGATTGGACATTTCAAGATTGAGGTCTATGGGAACTGACTCAAGTGGAGGTTTTTGCTTCCATCTAAAGAAAACGGTGATACAACGTTTTCAGATTGTTATTCATTTCCTTATCTCTCTCCTTTGCAGGTGGGACGATGTAACGTGTGACGTGATGGAGGAGCAGGAGAGAGCGGGTGAGAGCATGGGGAACATGGGGCCCACCTGCCAGGACGACAGAAACACCTGCTCCATCCGACCTGTGAGGACCAACTGCTACAAACTGTGGCTGGAGTTGCCATCTCGACTGGGTACTATCAGGTCCAAACCTGTCTACGTGTCGCCTATAGATTATGGTGAGCCAGACAGATTCTCTCTTCACATAGCAGAAAAACTTTACTACATTTACTACATGCATAAAAAAGAAGGGAGAGGAAAAGAGTTGACTTCCAAGTTATTTATGAATCTTAAAAAAATGTAAACAACAGCATGCAAAATAGTGTTGAAATATATTTGCCATGTTTTTTCCATTACCTATGATCTTGTTGATCATACTTTTAGAGTTTTGTTGAAAGTTTGAGACAAATTTAACTCCATATTCCTTATCGTGTCTCCTCCAGTGAAACCTAACCCACCCAGGAGCATCAGGGCCGTGACTCAGAGCAGTGGGGTCCTGAGGGTCACATGGGAGCCGCCGTCTCTGCCACTCGAGGGCCTCCAGTGCCAGTTTCGGTACCACTCAGCCTCCACTGTGAGAGCCCAGAGGAAGGTGAGCCCGGTCAGTTTCACTATTAGCACAGACTGAGTGAAGGTGTGGCCAAGAAGAATTGTAGATTAGACCCATCTGTAAAACCAGTTATTTAATCATTTCTCTAAATATCAGAAACTTAATCATCTTTCCAAAATACTTCTTTTAAGGTTGAACTTTTAAAAACAAACATATCATATAAACACTCATATTGACCCAGGATGTCCTAACATCCTGAGCTCCTGCTCCCATCCTCTGATTGAACAATTTTCTTGGATATTGGACACATGCGTCTTCTTACAAAATTTACTCAAAACACTGAAAGACAAGAAAATACCTTTCAGGTCAAGTGGACAGGCAGATATGAGACCCGTCTGTTCCAGATATTAGAAATGTTCCATTAATGAGTTTTGTTATTTTTCCTAAATGGGCTCTAAACATGTGATGTCTGCAGATCCAGAGTCCAGTGCGAGTCCCCTGGGCCGAGGTTGTGGTGCCGGATATGTGCCGGGTGTATGTGGTAGAGGTGCGCTGCAGGTACACCAATGGCGCGGACTACTGGAGTGACTGGAGTGGCTCTGTCGACTCCACGCCACAAAACAGCACAGGTAAAACAACAGTGATTTCAAGTAGCACTAACACCTTACACGTTCTGACAGACCTGACACATGTAGCTTGATGCCCAACGTGACAGAAGTCTGATCGAGCCTTGTGGGGTTTTTTTCAGCTTCAAGGGAAATGACAGACAAATACAACCTCTAACAGAGAAACAGAGATAAAGGCTGTCAGGAAATATCATGTTGGCTGATCTGTCTCCTCCTCAGCTCCTGAGCGAGGCCCAGATTTCTGGAGAGTCCTTCAAGATGACCCATACAGAAACCAGACTAATGTCACTCTGCTATTCAAGGTAAACAAATGACATGTTCAGCCTTAAAATTACAAGTTTAAAGGTTTTGTTTGAAAGCAACATTTCACTGGCTTTGGTCTTTCATGGGATCGATTGACAATAATAAAATACTTTGTTTTCCAGCATTACCCAGTATCTGGGGACTACTGTGTGGATGGATTTATAGTCAAGCATCAGACCTCCAGTGGATTTGCGTGGCAGGAGTACATTGATCGTTGGTCCTCCTACAGCTTTGAGTGGAACCGGCAGGTCCAGACTGTCACTGTGGAAGCTTACAACAGTGTGGGGAGCTCCACTGATAACATCCACATGACTCTGGAGAGGCAGCCTAAACGTAAGTGAGTGGGAATCTAACAGGAAGTGTGAGAAAATCAGATAGAGTTTCTGATCAATGTCTTTTATTATGTTTTCATCACACTTGATCAATTATCTGAACATTATCTGTTCTTACATCTCCAGTGTTGCACACTGGATATTCTCAGAAGTTGAAATAGTTACTCAAATATATATAATTTAATGTGTCAAATATGATTAAAGCAGAGTGATGTATAATCAGAAGCCCAAAGGCCTAAGCAAATATTTACCTCACCTGAACTATATTCTTTTTGCACAGCTTCTGATTGCACATCATTTAAATATTTATATTCAATAAAATCACAGTCCACCTGTAATATTAAATGGTCAGCAATTCTTTCTCCTTTTCCCCTAAAATGTCTCCTACTGGCTACGGGCAGCATTAACACCTCTAAGGTGTTTGTTTTCACCGGTTGCCACGGGGACTGGTTATGTCAGAGCTCTTGATGATGGGTTTCATGCACGCGGTTAACTCAAGGTGAACAAACTCAGAGCTGATTGAACCAACCCAGAGCAGCAAGCAGAGCATTTGCTCAGACACCGAGTGAAGATTAAGATAAATATCTCAGGACATCTACAGCCAGACAATAGTGTCTGTTCCTGTAAAGATGGAAAAACTTAAGCTGACATCAAAAGGATTTTTATTTTATTTTTTATTTTTTTGCACTGTGAAACAATGTATATGTTTTAGAAAGTGAGGTTGAGAAGAGGAAGAAATCTGTGAGACTTTGATCAGTGCTCACAAACACAGGTGCATATTTCCTGGAGGTGAAATAACAAGCTGTTAGTGTTGTCCACTTGAATCCTAAAACCTCCGATAAACATAGATGTACTGAACATTTCCAGGATGTTGTTAAGCTCCCCTCCTCTACTGGGCATAAAGATTTTTTTCTTGTTTGTTTTTCATATTGTCCCAAAAAATATTTCTGGGAAACATTACTTTGGCCATCATTTTTAAGGCTGTTAATTTGGGGCCTTTCATGCCTAAAAGAAGTTTCCATGACGTAAACAGATATTTGTTTTTGTCTATTTGTATGTCTCACACAATGACCAGCTTTCCTCCTGCCTGCTCTATAAGACGGAAAAATATGCGTCGTAGCTCGGGATGTAAACAGCTCTTCCATTTAATCATACATGTGTCTCTGGAGAGCTTGTAACAGCCCTGATTGAGCTTTTAGCATTAGTGTAGTAAGTACCACTCCAGCATTCAGGACAGAAGTAATCACTTTTTCATTTTAATAGCTGTAGTCTGTGTGTCAGTAACATTTCTGTGTCTCTGCTATAACTCATTACGTGACGACTGACCCTCAGAATGTAAATGGTTTCCCATAAAGATGGAGAGTTTCTGCTATTTGTTCAGAGAACATGGCTTGTTAGACATTATCCAATTAGTGTAACAGATAAAACATGACAACAACTACTCAGCACAACAATGCAAACACACTTCAGTAACTATGTGAGGAAGCATTTAGCAGCTCATCTGAAAATCCGTGTTGGTAGTTGGTGAAGTTCGAAACAAAGCAAAAAGAAGAGTGAATATTGGACTTAACAGCATCAGGTCTACACAAACACACCACTAAACAAATACCAGTGTTGCTCTGCTGCATGTGTCATTATGGGTTACCATGCCAACCTCCGATAATAATGTCCATTTTGTATTTAAAAGTTGTTTCTTGCCTGAAAATGACCAAAAGGTAAATTGAGGTTTGAAACCAGAGTACATCGGTAATCCTCACACGTTCTCAACATCTGTCTCATGTGAAAACTGTAGCCTGGTTATGGGGTTGAACACACTCTCTTTGCACAGGACACAGGAGCTCAGCTGTTTTTTTTTCTTACCCTCAAAAAATAGTTTCCGGTCCAAAACACCTTTCACTCAGAGTTTTTCCTTGTTCAGTTTACTCTGCAGTGTGAGAGCTAGTCCAAATATAAATGTTTTACTGTGATTAAACAATGTTGGCATTATGTTAGTTTAATGAGGCTCACTGGGAATATCCCCTCCTGCCTCCTCCTTGGGTTGATGCTCACAGATGTTTGTAGGTGTCTTTTTTCCAAGTTAATAATATATATGCAAATAAATACCTAACCCGCCTCCTGCCTGATGACAGCTGGGATAGGCTCCAGCAGACCCCTGTGACCCAAGTGTGGAGAAGCAGGCATAGAAAATGACTGGCTGACAAATAAATACCTATCATTCAGCAACAGAAACCATAGGATTATCTCTGATGTCTGTACATTTACACAAGTCACAGCAGCGGTAACTTCATCAAGGACTTATAATCACACATGCACGTACTGCCACAGACATCCTGAATCTCACTCAAGCCGGGGGTTGGAAGTAAATAATTAGAATTGCAGATTGCAAGTCATAGAAAATGTTCTCAATTAGTGAGTGAAGAAACATAATGAATTCAGATGCTATGCAGATGATATGAGGAGTTATTGAATGTAATTCAGAGTCACCAGTTCTTGTGTTTCCTTTAACTTGTTACATGTTTAATGCAAATTGTGTAATCCAGTGTTTTTTCTTTTGTGCACTGCAGGCCCCTGTGTGCGTTCATTTCAAGTGATGGTTATCAACAGCACCTGTGCATCTCTGTCGTGGAGCCTGTTGAACAACAGCTCTGTGCCTCTGTCTATGGTGGTCCAGTGGTCACCGAAGAGGCATCTGGACTCCCGGGACCCGAGGGGAGAAACATGGGCCAGGCTGCCCTACACTGATCACCCCGTCTACATAGCAGGTAATATTGTTTCTTTTCATCAGTGTGTTTCTAGAGAACTGCAACTGCATTCAGCCAAACTGACCTGTAAACATTTTTGGTGTCAGGTGATTTCTATGGCTCGGAGGAGTATAGTTTCCACTTGTACCCTGTGTTTGCTGAGGGAGAAGGGGAGCCGGTGTACACTTTAGGTATGCTCACTGTCCACAGGTTTCTGACTGCTGTGTCACTGTCATGATCAACATTAAAGTGTTAAAGGATGATGGAGTGTTTGCTCTTTAATTGTGTTAATAATCAAAACTGTGCATTTCCCAACTGTTTCAGCCACCAGAGGAGACCCGGCAGCCTACGTGTTGCTGATGATCATCTCCTTCCTTTCCATCGTTCTGTTTGTCACCCTGATCATCTCCCAAAACCAGTAAGAGTTTGAGCTTTGTCACAAAACTTTGACACAAAAGAAAGATTTAAAATCCCAAAAATTGCAGAACACAGAAAGTCTGAATATTAGACTCTTTTTTTGTTTTGTTTTTTCAGCTCATTCAGGTTTAATTATAATATTTAATCTTGTACCAAGTGTCAAATGTTTGGCATCATTGTTTACTAAATTAGATGCACTTGCAGACGCCTGTGAGAAATGATGAATGACATTAATCTCTGGAGTGCCTCTGATTCAGGATGCAGAGACACTGATCATGAAACATTACGAGTTTGACATTTCCCAGGTCACAGAGGTGTAATTACACGTCATGCTGGCTGATAGAAGTTGGTGTTTGCACCTGAATGTTTACTACAATTCATTTTCAGGATGAAAAAGTTTGTCTGGAAGGATGTTCCCAACCCAAATAACTGCTCATGGGCCAAAGGCGTAGATTTCAAAAAGGTAAGAAATATTTTCAATAGACACATCTTGCATCTGAAAAAAATGTGTATGATAAAACACAATACTTGGCAGTTCAAGTTTAACCTAAGGGATTAGTTCGACATTATGAGAAATATGTTGCATGGCAATTTGTATGTTAACTGTTGTTTAGAATTAGGACTGAAAACAAGGGGGAACAGCCTGGCTCTGTCTGATGCTGGTAAATCAATACTAAGAAGGTCAATAATTAACATTATCTAATTTTTTTAACCTGCAAAAGCAATAAGAAGTTACTTTAGACTCTAATCTAAACTCTCTCTCCACACATGTAACCCCTGTTAACATATTATTTATTGTTTGTAACTTTGGCTACAACATGCCTCTGCACTAAGTTCAGTTTTAATTACAGTGCTGTAGATATATTAAACATTTTATATCATGCAAGCCATGGCTCAGTAGTTTTTCTTAAGGATAACTTTGATAAAGAAACTAAAGCACGAACATCGTTACACATGCATATTTACTCTGTAACAAGCTGCAGTCCAGCATTGTACAGGTTGTGTTTCTTTGCAGTCAATCTCATGTTCTTTATTCATCCAGGTTTTCTATTTATGTATCAGCTCATACATTAATATTTTATTATCTTACCAGGTGGACACCTTTGACCACCTGTTCCGACCTCCAGAAGGTCTGCCGGCCTGGCCGCTGCTCCTGCCCCCCGAGAACATCTCCAACGTCGTCATAGTGGACAAAACTCTCACTACAGCCCAAATCCAAACACCTCTTGTGTCCCTGACTTGTGACCCTGCCGCTGCCTTAGCTATCTCCCTTTCTCCAGGGTTTGACCCAAAGGTCGACCACTTCATGGAGAGCGAGACATTCCCGGGTGAAGCTCCTTCTGTTCACATTGATCTGGACGCTTCTACCACAAGATTAGATGAGTTACAGTCAGTGGATCCCTCAGCATACCAGCCCCCAGCTGAGAGCTCTGCCCAGACCTCAGTCACATACGCCACCGTGCTGCTCTCTGATCCGAACCAGCAGCCCATTGAGCTGCAATACAAAGATGGCAGCGGCAGCAGCTCCAGCGATGAGGGAAATTTTTCAGCCAACAACTCTGACATTTCCGGATCTTTCCCCGGTGGCTTGTGGGAGCTGGACAGCTGCCGCGGTGGGGAGATGGACGACCCGAGGCGCTCCTGCTCCTACAACTCTGTGGAGGAGCTTTCTGAAACATCAGAGCAGGAAGACGAAGGGGAGGTGAGACACGAGAAGGATTTGTATTATCTAGGGATGAACTATCCAGCAGAGGATGAGGAGAGCGAGGAAGAGGAGGTGACAGAAACTGAGCTTCTTAAAAATGTTGTTTTGAACAGAGCGGACTGTTCGGTGGAGTCATATCCGCTGCTCGGTCTGGAGGTATCGAACGAGCCCAGTGAGCTGCTGTCAACAACATGCGGCTTCTCCTCGCTGTACCTCCCTCAGCTCAGAACTGCTCCATGCATGAGGCAACCCACCGCTCAAACACAAGACGGCTAACCCGAGCTGTGATTAAAAAGTGCGCCATTACATCCATTGTGTTGTGAACTGCACCATAATTCAGCATCTGCCAAAGCGGATTTGCATCAGAGACGTAGTGAGGTGCGGAGATGGAGAAAGTAAAAAAAAATACCTCAACTTATGAATGATTGCAAATGGATGTTCATCTGTGCTGCTATTGTGTTCTGTACGGAAAAGACGTCAGGAGGGCACAAGCCTCGTCGAGAGGCATTTCTTTCTTTCTTTATTGGGCTTTGAAACCCAGGTTGTACTGTGCCACATAGTTGTGCAGCATCAGACGCAGGAGCGCCGCAGGCAGGGTCAGGAAGGGATAAGAAGAGAAGGCATCTGGTGGCTTCAAACATCCCACAGGATATTGCACAAATTGTCACATTTTGCTTAAGTTGAAAGAATATTCTGTGTGCCTACATTTGCCTCCACCATGATGCTAAAAACAAGTCTTTTCATTCTTTGCTGAATTCTTTCTTCGACATTTAATAAAATGAAGTAAAAGATGAAAGAGGGTCAGAGAGAATAAAGAAAGGCTCAGAAACCAGGAGAGAGAGAGAGGAGGCCTGTAATCTGCACAGTTTCTCAAAGCACATGTGACTGTGAAGTGAAGGCAGAACTTGGTGTCACTTGAAAAGCTATTGGTGTGACTCAATGTGACGTGTTGATGACGAAAACAGCTGCAGTCGGTGAGTAACTGCAGGTGATTTTTGGACACTTTATTTACTGCATTCATGGGCAGCTTGAACATTAACATCTGCATGCACTAACTCACCCATCAACCCAAAGTGTTTTTGTACTTTGTGCTGTAATGTAATGTTGAGACTCTGTTACATTATGTGAGACAAGTGATATGTCTGTGCTTTAAATGGACAGCTGCTGCCTGCCATAAAGAAAAAGACACAAGAATGTATATTAAAGTCCAGATGGCAATTAAAACTAATGGAAATATAAAAACAATGCTTGACAGAAATATTCTATATGGAGATCTTTTGTCTATTTTTCATGTGAAAATAAAGTATTTATTGTGAGAGTGTGTGGTTTGTGGAACAGGGGACTTTAGCTTTACATAAATATACAAAATATTTTCTGTATGGTTTAGTGGCAATCATATCCAAAAAATGCAAGCACAAACAGACTCATCAATACACAGCAAACTGTAGTAATATTCTGTCACCTTGTGGCTGCAACAAGTAAATGCATCACTGTGATGTCAGGTTTCAGTCTGGGAGAGATGCCAAACAAAATCATCAAAAGCCAGAGAATTTTTCCAGTGATATGATATTTTTTAAGTGATTCAACTTAAAACACTTAATTTGACAAAACAGAAAATACAGATAAAACAAAATATGAATCAGATTCTGTTTGGGTTGTTTTTGATCCAGAACAATCATAATATTATGCAACAGTTTGACATTTGTTTTTTTCATTCATTTAGCTGCTGTTGTTGTTTTCCCACAGTAAGTTGATGCATTATTTGTGGCTGACGAGCTGTCATGTTGTGTAAATAACTAAAATTCCACAAGAGGTCGCTGTAACTCAAGTTTGAAAACTGACCCTCCTGCCTCGAGCTTCAGTCAGTGTGATGTTTTCTGCGCAGATCATCTCATCTCATCTCATCGTCTATACCTGCTTAGTCCACACTTGGGTCGCAGGGGTCTGCTGGAGCCTATCCCAGCTGTCATAGGGCAGGAGGCGGGGTACACCCTGGACAGGTTGCCAGCCTATCGCAGGGCTAACACAAAGACAAACAACCATTCACTCTCACACTCACACCTACGGTCAATTTAGTTTGATCAATTCACCTAACCAGCATGTCTTTGGACTGTGGGAGGAAGCCGGAGTACCCGGAGAAAACCCACGCATGCACAGGGAGGACATGCAAACTCCGCACAGAAAGGCCCGAGCCGAGATTCGAACCCAGAACCTTCTTGCTGTGAGGCACAAGTGCTAACCACTGCACCACCATGCCGCCCCGCAGTTAAAATACTGTGTCACATTTTTTTATGATGTGTTACAGTTCTTTATAACTTCCTACACA
>OOFC01042231.1:0-48456 GCA_900323345.1 Pseudochromis fuscus | reverse complement strand
TGGGATAAGGAACAAATGATTAGATTTTGGAAGTGATCCGGATCACCGTCTGGATCCAGGAATTTTTTGAAGGATTCTTTAACATTGGGAGATAGGACCATATGCAACATTTCTGCATATGGCTCCACCAAAAATGGTCAAGACACTTTGAAAAAAATACAGGACAACTTTCTAACATGGTCTACAATATATCAAAGATTGGTCCGGATAAAGGAATAATTTCGGATAATATGATCCAGAATATGAAAAAATTGATCTTTGAAACTTGCATCATAAAAAAAACAAATGAAGCTAGAAACATGCAGCAGACATTTTTAAACAGCCACAACGCTGTGGAGCTAATATTGATATAAATAAACACAAGACTAATACTAGTAATATCTTTGGTGGAAGTCACAATATGGAAGGAAATGTTGTGTTTGGTGGAGGTCTGTGCTCTCCCAGTGCTTTTCTAGTTTTATATTTATTTGAAAAGGATTGATTTTAAATGATCTTTTGCATAACTTACACTATATTATATGACTTTTGTTTTAGCAAATCCAGTTTGTAGAGGACAAGCAGGAGTTCAGCAGGTTCCCCACCAAGACCGGCCGTCGCTCGCTGTCCCGCTCCATCTCCCAGTCCTCCACAGACAGCTACAGCTCTGGTAAGACGGAGACAGTGATTCACGTGTGCACAAGAATTCTGTTTGTCTGCACTATAGTGTGTATTTTAAAAATAACATAATTCCCGCTGACTTATTATTTATATTGACTGGGCTTTACAAGATGAATGCAACACTCTTATTTCACAAAACTATTTCATTTTGATTTTATGCAAAACATCAGTCAACATAAAGTTGTCTTCAGCTTTATGTTCTTAAACTAAAACCTGGTAATGCTTAATTGTCCAGTCCTCATCATATTGGGATTTCTTTAAAAAAAATCAAGATTTCAAATGTTTGTACAGTTGTATTTTACGGTTTACTCCTTAGTGTCTTATAATAGTGAAATCTTTCATAGCTGCGTCCTACACAGACAGCTCTGATGATGAGACCTCACCACGGGATAAAACACAGGTCAACACCAAGGGCAGCAGTGACTTCTGTGTGAAGAACATCAAACAGGCTGAATTTGGCAGACGTGAGATTGAGATCGCAGAACAAGGTAAAACACAGAAAACAACATGACCATAGCCTTTTACTAAAAAGTCATCTATTTATTCTTAACCATGGAAAGAAAACCTGAGATGATGTAGTATTTTGAGCCAGTCATTATTGTATAAACTAAGTGCAATGTTTGCTTCAAACAATAAACAATGAACAATCTTTCTCTTATGAAACATTAGTTCACAATGTCGGCTTAAAAGTCTAATTTTAAATTAATCAAAGAGTTTTATTTCTGTATTATCTGTGTTGCTGCCTTTTTTACTTGCTATTTTTATGTTATCTTGTTTTCAGATATGTCAGCACTGATCTCACTCAGAAAGCGAGCACAGAGTGAGAAACCATTGGCGGGTGCCAAAATTGTGGGCTGCACTCACATCACTGCCCAGACTGCAGTAAGATTTCTTCTCTCTGACATTGAACTTCTTACGCCCAAGCACAGGCTGCAGTGTGATAATGTCTGTTCATCAGGATACGACTTTAGGTCCATATTTATCAGCTCCTGCACTACCTACTTTACATCAATGCTTGCTTTTCCTGAATCATAAATGAACAAACTGATGGTTTATCTGTACCTAACTGGGTGTGTTCATCAGCTGTCATTAGCCAGCTCAGTCAGATCAGACAGGCAATACACAATTGGTTCCTTGTCACATGTGTTACCATGGACTGTGTGTAGAAATGAAGCAATGCAAAAGTACAGTACTCCCGATGGCCACTGGAGGCTGTGTTAAAAAATTGTGGCTCCAATTGACTTCAATTAAACAACCTAATTTTGATCAGAAAATACTCAGTCAATTACTTTTAGTTTATTCTTCTTATAGTGATCTGATGGTCCATCTGAAAAACCATCATTAAATAGCTATTGAGCTTCAAAAAGAGGAGTTAGGGGCCCAGTTGGTTTGATTGACAGGTTTGGTCTCCAGTGAGACTGGCACTGAGGACATTGGGCAGTGTCTTCAGGTTCAAGGGTTAGACCCGCCTCCTCACGCCACCCTACATGTCTAAATATGGTCACTTCTGGCTCCAAACAGCCAATATGGCACCATTCCAATACCGATCTACTGGCTTCAAAACATGAGTCCACAAACCAACAGGTGGCATCACGTCCGTTTCATCCAATCTGTATACAGTCTGTGTGTTACTGAATCATGACATAATGATTCATATATAGTCTGCTTGTGAGCACTGAATACCTCTATTCCTTCTGACCATTTTCTTGCTGACTTCTTGCTTGTCTGTGTGTCATCAGGTGTTGATTGAGACTCTGGTGGCTCTCGGGGCTCAGTGCCGATGGACTGCATGTAACATATACTCGACGCAAAATGAAGTAGCCGCCGCCCTGTCAGAGACGGGTAAGCTGCAGGAATGGTAAAAAAAACACAATAAGTCACTTCACACGTGATCCCATAAATGCTGATGATTACGTCTAATGATTGGAAATGATGTGTATTTTACTTGCAATTCATTTCAAACAACAATATTATCAAAGCAGACCATGCTTTTTTCCCTTTTGAGTAGAAGTTAGCTTTGCCATGTGAACATCACATGTCCTCCAACATCCACGGTTACTGTTTGGAAATGTTAAACTCTTGGAAACTCAGCACTGCAGAGATAATGGGAACACATAAGTTCTTCCATTTAATGAAGGAGCAGCACCACTCGACCCTTTTAGCGGTGGTTGCTATGTGATGGCCTAAGTGTGTACTAAATTTCCACAGTAGACCTTTCATGATTTGGCAAGGCAAGCGATTCACAACTCAGTGGAGAGCATGCATTTTTTAGGGGGGTAGTGGTGGTGTCTACTGTTCAGTAAGTTATTGCTGTGCATAGTCTACCACATGCTGGGCTGTTTATTAAACTATAGGACAAACTATGGTGCAAACATCGGCCATTTTGGAGCAGCTGTCCAACAACAGGTATATCACGTAGACTGTTGGCTGGGGGCTTTAATACGATATTATTATTATTATAGTGTAAGAGTTTTGAACCAAACTGGTTCTATTTACTGTTAAAGTAGCAGCTTACAGTGGCTTTACGTAGACTGTACTGTGGTCTTTGAAGTGTCTGTTGTGCGAGATGAAATGAACATGAAAGCTGTTGTGGGTTGTTGATATAAAATTCCTCAAGATATTACCCATCTGTTGTGTTTCAGGTGTGGCTGTGTTTGCCTGGAAGGGGGAGTCTGAGGACGACTTCTGGTGGTGTATTGATCGCTGTGTCAACACTGAGGGTTGGCAGCCGAACATGGTTTGTGGGAAAGTTTTGTAGCCATAAGCTGTTGTGTATATATAAAAAAAAATCCAAACATCTGCCTCAAATACACATAAAAACACCAGAAGAGCAGCTGGTCTATTATTAATAGCAGTACGTAAATATTTGTTTGGCACTGTTTTTTTTTTTTTTACTGAAAGTAGGCGTGAAATGCAGAGTTCTGTACAAACACTCTTCATAAAGAAACATTATAACTCTTTCTTTCTGCCTGTTAGATCCTTGATGATGGAGGAGACTTGACACATTGGATGTACAAGAAATATCCTAATGTGTTCAAGAAGATTCGGGGAATTGTAGAGGAGAGCGTCACCGGGGTTCACAGGTAATTTACAGTTTAGTAGAAATGTGCTTCCTTTAAATATTGAGTCGCACACAAATGTGTTTCTGCCTTGTTTTTCTCTCCAGGCTCTATCAGCTGTCTAAAGCTGGAAAACTGTGTGTGCCGGCTATGAATGTAAATGACTCTGTGACCAAGCAGAAGTTTGACAACCTGTACTGCTGCAGGGAGTCGATCCTGGATGGGTGAGCAGGCTGTGGCTTCTGGTGCTTGATTGTTAGCAGGCTCAACAAAAACATGGTGGAACTCATGTATAAACACAAGTACAGTTTGTTTATTGGACAGCTTTACAGTGACTAAAAAGGTTTGGAAGAAATACACCATCCAGTGAAGGATCTTGCTTGTATCATTAAAACTATTTGGCGTTTAGTACTCTTTATAAAAAAAAAAAAAGGTGAGGGTAAAATCAAGCCTGTCAACCACTTCCAACTGGAAATCATTGGCTTAGCTGTGAACCTGGCTTCACTGTGCAAGTTCCTGGAGTTTGCCATGAACTCACAGAAAGCCCTGAGGGAGATCTAGTGCAAACGTGAAAAAACACAGTGTATGAAGTGTTTTGTGGCTCCAGAGGTTGCTGGGTAAAGTCTGATAAATGTTCTCATTTAAGTCTCCATCTGTTGGGACTGAAGACTAAAAGTTAGAAAAGAAGTTGTGGAGAGAAGTGGCCTATTCCTCCTCTCACCTTCAAGCTTAGTGGCTGGAAACCTTATTACAAACATAATTCACCCAAATATTAGAACAGTTTTCAAATTTCTTTGTGGGTAATGCCTTTAGGTTTTAAGTAAAGATGTGAAACGAAAAACTTGAGGAATAAAAAAGACAATATCTCTTTGTTTTGGTGCATTACTGTTATACTTTATTGCTAAACATGATCATGTTTGTAGGACAGCAATCATGGATAACTCTTTTAATTATAATTATGATAAAATATGCAAAAAAGTGAAGTGCTCAGTTGTTTCTATACAGTAAATGAAGATGACTAAGTTCAGGAAATGCTGCTGCCATCACACAGCACCTGGTCATTAAATGCCAGAACCACATATCACCTCAATTAGATTTGTAAAAAGCTGTTACCCTTGTAATGGTCTGCTACTGTGGACTGTGAGCAGTGAGTGAAACGGCCTGAGAACACAACTGTTACATTTATTACCCTGCTGTTACTTATCACCCCCACAGCATATGAACAGTCCAGTATTCTTTAACATTGTGCGCACACCTCTCTGTCGGGTCAGTGCGTCCAACGCCCACCACTTACAGTACGTCGCTGTTCCTCCTGATTAATTATCGGCGAGCTGCACTGCTGCCGTGTAGCAGGTGTTCCATTATGTGTTGTCACACTGAACGTCAGCAGCATCAGATTTACTGTACTGTGGTATTTAAGGAAACTAATGACCTGCTTTGTACAGAACAGAACATTTTACTCCACACAGAAATAGACTTGAAACGACTGTGTGGGACACATCAGTAAATGTTCTTGTAACTTTTGCTTTCAACAGTGTTAAGTAACATTTTATTGTGCAACATTAGCGGCATGCCAGGTTTTGGAGTCTTTCTACAAATTGGCAGTTTTTTCTCTTCCAGAAAATTTGCTAATTTTATGTCTCAACCCTCTGTAGATTGAAGAGGACCACAGATGTCATGTTCGGAGGCAAACAGGTGGTCGTATGTGGGTACGGTGAGGTGAGAGAGTTCCTTTAGCAGTAACTTGCCATAGCTGTGAAAACAGCGCATAAACTCATAACCTTTAGGAGGTGTCATTACGATTATTCAGATGCACAGGCTGTTGAATGTATCTGACTGTTAGGTCCAAAATGTGCAGGTTTGTCGTGTTCACCATTGATGGTGTTGTGTTTTTAGGTGGTTTGGGTATAAATACTAACAAGTGTTATATCTGTAACTTGAGAATGATGAGGATGTGTAAACATGCCAGTCATACAGTATCTTATTTTGTCTTTACAGGTTGGAAAAGGTTGTTGTGCCGCTCTGAAAGCTTTGGGAGCCATTGTGTACGTTACAGAGATCGATCCCATCTGTGCCCTGCAGGCCTGGTGAGGAGAACAGGATAACTACACTGAATGTCCTGACATATTATAACAAACCACAGAAAGTTGTCCAGAAATGTATATTTTTATGAATGATCTAATAGATGACTAATATTGAGCGAAAACGCAACAACCCTACATAAACACTACAGGGAGACTCGTCCTATAGTTGCATTGATCTGCTTGTCAATAATTGATACAGTACTTTCCTGTCACCGCCTAAAGTGAATGCTGAACCTCCTGCTTCTCTTGTGTGTAAACAGCATGGACGGATTCAGGGTGGTCAAGCTGAATGAGGTCATTCGCCACGTTGATGTCATCATCACATGCACTGGTAACCCCACTTAAAGCCATGCTGGTATACTCGCTGGAATGCACTGATATGGGATTACATTTTTCACAGCCTTTCAATCTATTGTAAATGCCTTTCAGCTCATGGTCCTTTGTGCTGATCCCGAGGGTTCTATGATAATTATGTCCTGTGCAGTAGACAATGAACAGATATAAATTATGTGATTGTGTCTTTCTGTAGGGAATAAGAATGTGGTGACCAGGGACCAGCTGGACCGTATGAAAAATGGCTCCATTGTCTGCAACATGGGACACTCCAATACTGAGATTGATGTGGTAAATTACTGCTTATGGTAGACTTGAGATACATATATCCTACAGACTAAGATTGTATAAGTTTAACCAGAGTGCACAAGCATGTTCTGATATCACCTAAACCCTGTTTTTAGAAGAATGTCAGTGTGAGTAATTATTCCCATTTCTTCCAGGCAAGTCTTCGGACCCCTGAGCTGACCTGGGAGAGAGTGCGCTCACAGGTGGATCATGTTATCTGGCCTGATGGCAAGAGAGTTATCCTTCTGGCTGAGGTGACCGGCTGCATCCATGGGCCTTACAATCATCAACTGACCTCAGTTCTTTAGCATCTATATTAGTAAACAGTGTTGATCTCAATTGTGTAAAACAAATTTATTTTAATCTACTTGATGTTCTTGTTATGTTAAGCAACTGGAACACATTACGTACACAGATCACTATTTATACAACTTGCAACAACCCATTTCCTCTTTATGTGCTGTCATATGAAACAGTTTACTCTCTGGTTATAGTTTGGAAAATGTTTAATAGTGCTTTAGTAAGATTCTTCTTTGACTGAGATTTTTAGGTCAAACAGTAAAACAGTCATTTTGTAGAAACTGAAAGATCCATCCACAACATCCTACAAGTTTCCTACACTGATACTAGTCTGTTTTTTTCTTGTGAAGATTTGGATAAATTCAATATGACCTCTTTTTAAACTGTAGATTCTGGATAACCTGGTTTCTCTTCCATAGGGACGTCTCCTGAACCTCAGCTGCTCCACTGTCCCAACCTTTGTCTTGTCCATCACAGCCACCACTCAGGTAGCATGCTGTTACATGCTGATAGCAGATAAAACCACGCCAGGGTTACTCTGTGCTTTTCCATTTTCTGTAATTATTTGGCCGTCCTGACAGATAAGCTCATGATCTGATCTGGAAATGTCAGAGTACGACAGGACACCCGCAGCTCCACATTGCATCTGTTCACAGATGTGCTCTCAGATTAATGCTCTGTAATCAGTTTGAGTTCATTGTTTAATTTATTGCTCGTTGTAAAATTCATGATGTGCAATTACATTTCCATCTCCAGCAATATTATTAATGCATGTTTGTTTTCAGGCCCTGGCACTCATCGAGTTGTATAATGCTCCAGAGGGACGTTACAAGCAGGACGTTTACTTGCTTCCCAAAAAGATGGGTGAGGATATAAATACTTAACCACTGCCTTTAGTATCACATGTTCAAAGTGTACAAGCAGCAGTACTCATGTTTGGGCTGAGGGACTGGAGCGCATGAAGTAATTCATGCTTGTAAGTTCTGAGATTATGAGTTTAAGACGGGGGTTTGATGGAATTTGAATAGATTTGTCTCTGAACCTTCTCCTGCCCCCTGGTGATGGTAATCTAACTCACAGTGTGACTGTTCGGTCAGTTCTACTCTGCAGACATAAGCAGATTTCCAATGTTGAATCTTCTTTGCGTGTGTCTCTGTCTTACTGAACCATATCTCTGTGTTTCAGATGAATATGTTGCTAGTCTGCATCTGGCCACTTTCGATGCCCACCTGACAGAGCTATCTGATGAGCAGGCAAAATACCTGGGTCTGAATAAGAACGGCCCTTTCAAACCCAACTACTACAGGTACATTTCTACACATCTGGGATTTCTGAATTTAGAATAGTATAGAACTTTTTTTTATTGAATTAATCATGATCATTCATTTCATGTTAAACATTACACACTAATATCTTAACATTTCAGAACATTTAGGTGTTTCATAGTCCATACATACATTAAACTAGGCTGTTTACAAACACATTGAAAATACTGTATATGTGGGGGTTTTTTTCTTTTTAATTTCCTTTACTGAACCTGATCTGTGTTTGTTATTTACAGGTATTAGTCATCAGCGCACTTCGAAAGACCCTTCATGTGAATGGTTCCTGATAACGCCGGTCCACCAGGCAATAGAAAGATTTATGTGTATTGTATTTCATGCTCTTCACAGGGTGCACAGCTTATATTTTATTGTATTGTAGTGGCAGGTTTTGCTTTACTTGCTGCTTCTCACAGATGATGCACATGGCATCCAGCTGGCTATGAAAAGCTGTCTATCCACAGACACTCAGCTGACTGATAAGATTTTTATTGCATGTGTTTCCATACCTGCTGGTTCCTTTCTAATAGCTGCTGTATAATATATCACTATACTGTGCCAAATGACTGAGCGGGGAGGGTTACAGTTGTTCTGAAACATTAATTGTTGTTTGTGAAATCGGTTAAACTCGGGCGGTTTTTGTTTTGTTTTGTTTTGTTTTGTTTTGTTTAATATCAAAACTGTATCAGATTCCTCCAGGTGATGCAAAAGGTTCACTTGAAATGCCAAACCCATGCAGCTCTGCAGCTCACTGAGCCTTCCAGACACTTTTAGCTCAATGTTTTGATTCTCTCATCATCCATGTGTATAAATCTGCAAAGCCATTTTCAGAGAAAAAAAAAAGTAGAAAGAGCTACAGACAGGCAGATGATGCAAACTCCTTTTCTCAGGAGTAGATGGACCAAATCAGAGCTGAAAGACCAGTGAATTTTTCGACAAAGTTTTTAGGTAGCCACATATTTGGCTCTATTTAGTTGTTTTATATGTCTGCTGGATTTGAAGTAGGCAAATGTTTGCTTACAGATGAGCCATGACAACTTGATATGCTGACTGCAAATCAAAGCTTTGCTCCTTTTGTTAAATTTATTTTGGAGTATTTCTACCGTCTAGTGGTCAGAAATCGCTCATTACTGCTTTAAAATGTTCTACCTGCTTTTATATTGAAGCACTTATTCATGTAATACATTCCATCCATAATACATGGAAGAAATCTTCCAACCTCTTTAGTATCAACATTATGATTGCAAACCTTCAGCAGATCTGGGCTAAAAAAAAAAAACAACTTAGTAAACATAATAAGAGAGCTTGACATTTATTTTCTTGAACAAAACAGTGTCCATTCATGAGGTGTGGGTGTCTCATAAGATAGTTTCTATACCTCAGGGCTTTCAAATATCTCTAATTACTTGTAAATATATTTTTACCAGATCTGCACTGTATCCATGTCTAATCTCACTCATTCTTCAGAAAATACTATTTACAGTAGAACTGTAAATAACTTTAGAGATTTTTATACTCTATGATCTGTGTCATCTGTTATCTGTCAAGAGTAAGTAGACATTTGTGACTGTGTATATTTTATGTGAAGCGTGCTGAACGTTATTACACACAGTAGGTTTATACTGTACATGCAACAGCCTCGGATGAGCCACTCTTGTAGTTTCTTGTTGGGTTTGTCTCAGGACTCTGATCTTGTGACTACTTTTCTGTTATGATTGAAGTCGATCTTCAAAGGCTTATGGATTGGACATGGATGGGCTTTATTGTCATCACATTTAACTAAGCAGCTTTACCTTCTGTGTTCTGGTATTACAGTTATGCTATAAACGCTATGTTTATTTGTTTCCTGAACATCATCACCGTTCAGAAGGCATCAGCACTGTTTTGTGAGGCTTGTGAAATGCACAATTCATGTTTACTCCTCTATAGTCACATATTTTCACATTGTGGGCACATTAGATGGTGGCTTAGTTGTGTGATTCAGTTTTAATTCGATCCACATAGGGTGCAGGTAGTAGTGTCTTGCTGAATTTACATCTCTTCAACAAATTTCAGCATGCTGTATTTGATGCTGGTGGTCTTTGTCCTGACCTTACTCCAGGTAGTTGACAGTATTACTGTCCCCACCAAGTGTTCATCACCTTGTTACCTTTTTAAGGTGAAGCTCGACACATGTTCACTCAGTATCTTGTTTCATCACCCTTCAGAACACTGTCATCTGCAGTCACAGATAATTGCTGTATTTCCTTTGTACAGTGATTTGAAATGAACAAGCTGATTTTTGTCAGTTACTGCTGAAGTTTATTGAACAGTAGCCCACAGTGTTGCTACTGTGAAGTGCTTTCATCTTTGCACTAACAGCTTTAAGGGAATTAGAGCCAAGGACATTCAGTGAGGACATCATCGTCAGCAAGACGTGCGCTGTAACCATGGTTACTGGTCAGTTGACAGTGCCTTGCAACTCACTCAGTAATTTATATTCGCATGTACACTTGTGTTTTTCTCCAAGTATGTTAATGCCCAATATGGTTGTTATTCTGCAATATACCACGACAGCTATGCAGCACAACACCCTCACTCTTTTTCTGTCTAAAGTATTTTACTTCTGCAGTGGTGGAGAATTGTTAAATCAGTGTTTCACATTACTCAATAATATGCTAATAACTACCTTAAAGGGTTTTAGACATTACCAAGCAACACTTTTCATTCTGTTGTGTGCATTTTGCTTTGATTTTAATACCTAATTTCATCCCAGTTTTATTTCTTCTAACAACACATCCTTTTTAATTCCATAATCGCACATTAAAAACTGCCTTTGATAATGAAATCTTTAGTTTTAACTCCTAATAATGGTCATTTTCACTCTATTGTAGAGACTAATGAATGTGTTATTACTGGAGCAAACAGCTTGACTTGTCAAATTGAAGTAAATAAGCATAGCACTGTGATTTGATGGGTGTACATTATTGCTGAATTGAGGTTTTTGATTTGGAGACAAAGTTCTGTAAAGGATATATACCTACATTATACCTAATATATTTTCAACACTGTTATCTGTAGTTTAGTTTGAAGAACACAATTTCAGCACTATACAGCCTATTAAATTTCTGTGCACCTTTTCCTTTAATAAAGCGCTGTTTTAATTGAAAAATGGCTCAGATCTTTATTTCCCAGATGCAGTGAGGCTCTACCCAGGCCAAAGATTCAAGTGTGACCATGAACTCAGTAATTGGGGAAGATATTTGTTTTGTTGGATGACAATATATAATTGGTAGATAATCAAAAACTAATCAATATGCCTATTTAAGGATTTAAACTAAACTACATAAAGTTGTGATAAATCAGTGCAGTGTCTTGCTGAATTTAAATCTCTTCAACACATTTCAGCATGCTGTATTTGATGCTGATAGTCTTTGGCTTGACCTTACTCTATTACATTAAAGTTTTGTTCTTGAGATGTTGGGATGCACTACCATCAAAGAGGTGTGTGGTGAGTCTCAGAATAAATCCACAGCATGACAACAGCCCCCAATCTGAATATAATGGAGTCAATCTGGTATTACATCAAGAAGCAAAAGAACAACCTGAATACACAGGAGAACTGTGGCAAGTGCAGATTATTGTTGTGATTGATGATTGTATTTTATGTGAGCTGCTGGATACATTGAATGTCCCCTATAGGGATGAATGAAGTCAATTCTATTCTATTCTATTCTGTTCTGTTCTGATTTATTCATAAATTCTGTCAAATACGTGAAACCACAGTGACGTCACAGACCCATAGTCTCACAGATCAATTCCCATCTCGCGAGACTTCACTGCGCCCAAAAAATTATGGACGTCGGTGGGAACGGTGGTGGGCTACCTGTAAACAATAAACAGAGAGCAATGCTACCTAACAAAAGCAGGGGGGAATTTACCCGCAACCCACGGAAAGATTCAGAGGTACGTGGAACGACGTCGGTGGTTTATTTCCTTCGTGAGTTTTCAGCTAACCACAAGCAGACGAGGCCGATCCTGCTGCTGCTGTTCTGTCAGCTAGCTCTCTGAGTGTAGCTTAACTAGGATTTGTAACACAAATCGGCAACAAACATCAGTAAATGAGGTTGTTAAAATAGTTTGTACGTGTACTGAGCTCTACAGTGTTTTTATGTTGCCCACTGTGGGTTCATAGGATGTTTAACAGCAGTGTAGCATAGCAGGGGGTAGCTAGCTGATGTTAGCCAGTGTTAGGCCAGGCTGGACTGTCTGTCAGGAATCTGGAGACAACCTGTTGACAACTAAAATGTCCTGTAACACACCCTTCTTCTATCTAATGTATGTAATGTACTGACCTGCTATAACTGTGTAATTCCACTCTAAATGTTCAAGATTGATCCCTTTGTTAAGAAAGAAAAGTGAAGTTTTCCACTGAGAAAATCACTTCTAAAATCTGTTCAGTGGTTTGAATAATCACACAGCACATAGAAAACATACAGAGAGAAGACATTACAAATGCACCCGCAACAACATAATTTTTAGCAATGTCTCTATACATATTCATTTAACGTGTCTTCACCAATAAATATGAAATACTGTCTTATACTCATGGAAGAAGTATTGTTAGTGTAGTGAATGTCAAGTTAATGTTGCTGTCATGCCAGAGACTGACCCCATCCTGAGTCTGTCTTTATCTTTTAATATGCATTTTATAGTTTTGCATTATTATCATTCTTACTGTTTACAGCAGGCTTGTGATGTCACAGCTCATTGTAGCTAGTATAGATTAAGCGGATTTCAACTCCTTTTCTTTGTTTTGAATTTATGAATGTATACTTTTGTGTCATGTTTTGTGAAGTTCTCACGTTTTGCATCCATAATCCAAAATTACAGATGATCAAGCTGTTGATTAAATGCAGCAGAATCAAAAGTAAAATATTTCCCTCTGAAATGTGTTGATAAAGAAAGTTGCCAATAATGGCCTTATTGAAAGTGTGCCAGATATTTTGATCCTGATAATCCTGAAGCTAATAATATGTAATTTATGCATTAAAAGTATAATGTTTTGTAAGCAAAGAACCTTATTCTGCACCCATGGCAATCTGACTGTTAGATACATGATTAGTTTTTTGGGGAATTCTTATGGTTTAAAAATATACATGTTTAATACAGAAGTTCGTTGGACCTAGTGGCTGAATACCCCCAGGTGTATGTAGGGTTATGTGATCTGACTTAAGCTCAGTTAGATATAATCAAATGTTCATTAAAACTCTGTGTGGTTGTCTGTGTGGTTTATGCATTGTGTCATGTTTGTGCACAGGGGCTGTCTGAGTCTCCAGATCTCGAGTTTGAATACTCCGATACAGACAAGTGGGCTGCAGAGCTGTCAGGTGTGTGCTGTCATCATACTGATGTTGTGAATGAGCCATTCTTACACAACTTGTAATTCTAAATGTAAGTGTGTTCAAGTTATTTATGAGTCCTTTCCATATGTTTCAGAGCTTTACAGTTATACTGAAGGACCAGAGTTTGCTCTCAATAGGAAGTGCTTTGAGGAGGAATTCAGAACTCATGGTAAGTCGCGGTACATTCAGTCAAATTAACAAACCAATTATGGATTGAAGATGAAGAAGGTGTGTACTATATATTACAGTTTAGTATCGTCACCATTTACTGTTCTTTAGTATCTGATAAGAAGTGGACCGAGCTTGATGCAGCTCAGCACAGAGCTCACGCCATGCGCCTGCTGGACAATCTGGAAGTCATCGCCCGGGAGAAACGGCTGAAGATTGCTCGAGCAATTCTCTACATGGCTCAGGGTCAGTTGACATCTCTTTGTAAGGGTCAAGAATGGAATAAACTTTTCCTAGAAGTGGTGGTGATCAAAGAGGATGTATTTTGTTTTGTATTTCTCTGTAGGAACCTTTGCAGAGTGCAGTTCTGAGGCGGAGGTGCAGCACTGGATGAGGTACAACATATTTCTGCTGCTCGATGTGGGGACCTTCTCTGCTCTGGTGGAACTGCTCAACATGGAGATTGAGTAAGTTGTCCATCAGTTTCCTCGGAGTAAACCTGAATTTCACATCGCTACTTTTGCAGGAATATTATTCTGAATACCATTCATTGGTGGTTTTTGCTTGTTGGTTGGCTTTGAATTTTGTGTTGTCAAATATTCTCATTGGAGAATCTGACATTATGTGATTCTTTGTCTGTTTTTCAGTAACAGTGCTGCCTGTAGTAGTGCTGTCAGAAAACCAGCAATCTCCCTCGCTGATAGCACAGATCTCAGGGTGCTGCTCAACATCATGTACCTGATGGTGGAGACGATCCAACAGGATGACCCGGCTGACAAGCCTGAGTGGAAAATCATCAGGGAAACCTTCAGGGCAGAACTAGGTAAATTTCATCATAGTAGCTGCTGCTACATGACAGACCTGTGCATAAACCGCTATGTAAAGTAATTACATGCTGCTTCTCTAATCCAGGATCTCCTCTGTTCAACAATGAGCCCATCTCCGTCATGCTCTTTGGTATGGTTACCAAGTTCTGCAGCGGTCATGCTCCTCACTTCCCCATGAAGAAGGTGTTGTTGCTGTTGTGGAAGAGCATCCTGGTGAGAAGACATGACAATAATTTCACATTCTGGTTTATCTTACAGAGTCCTATCCAGTGTTATAAACGAACATCATCACAACATCAATCATAAACTGCTCCTCTCTTCTCTGTTTCAGTTCACACTCGGAGGGTTTGAGCAGCTCCAAAGCATAAAGGTCCATAAGCGTGAGGAGCTGGGTCTTCCTCCTCTCCCTGAGGACAGCATTCGAGTCATTCGAAGTATGAGGGCAGCTTCTCCTCCTGCATCTGCGTCTGACCTTATCGAGCAGCAGCAGAAAAGAGCTCGTCGGGAACACAAGGTAGTTGTGGCTGCTGCTGCCTGTTCTCACAACATGTTGCACATTAAAGCTACATTAATGCCCTGTCTGCAGAAAAACACAGTAACTCTCAGTCATAATGTTTTATTCAGTTTTCTGTTGTCATGATTATTATTATTACTGTTATTCTCTCAGTTGGGGAAATACGGATAAAATTCACAGGTAAACAACTACATTAATAAACTCTCAGTCAACTAAAACATTGAAATTACATTATAGTCACAGTATATTGGACATGTCTACATTTTAATTGAACTATAACCATCTAAATGTTTATTTTTTTGATTAAGTATAGATAGTGTTATATTGTCTGTTGCCCTGACACACTTCTGCTCCCTTCACAGAGTAATAACATCATAAATGCCTTGTTGTATCTCTCACAGGCTCTGATCAAACAGGACAACCTGGACGCATTCAATGAAAAGGATCCGTACAAGGCTGATGACTCTCGTGAAGATGAGGATGACAATGACGACAATGACAACTCTATAGAGGCAGAGCCGTTTCCTCTAGAGAGGGACGAGGTGATGCCTCCGCCGATTCCTCACCCTCCATCAGAGCGGGTGTCCTTCCCCAAAGGTCTGCCGTGGGCTCCTAAAGTCAGGTACACCTCAATCTCTCTGGACAGAACAAGGACTTCTGAGTTAGAGAAAAGTATTTTCTACCATTGTCATTTAATTATAATTAAAATTTAGAGAATATAATCTATTATTTCTTCTTTTTTTACACAGATCTATAATAAATGTTTGAAGTTTATAGATTTTATTTTTAGATTACCTGTTTGTATATTTAATATTATTGTCTTTCCTCCAACAGGGAAAAAGATATTGAAAATTTTCTGGAATCTAGTCGAAGTAAATTCATTGGTTACACACTCGGAAGGTAAGTTTGCTTCTCATTGGCTGTAAACAGACACCAGCTCCATCTTATTACTTTATATATGTGAGCTGACATATTGTATTAAAGCATCTTTTCTCTTTGTACCTTTCTCTCAGTGATACAGATACAGTGGTTGGTTTACCCAGGCCGATCCATGAGAGCATCAAGACGTTAAAGCAGGTATTACAACATTTTGCACAGTATTTTATAAAGTCTGTTTTTAACAGGAGGAAATATGAAAAATGTCAAACGGTCATTGTGCTTCTGGAGGTTAACTGACTGACATTCATCTTATGTTTCAGCACAAGTACATCTCTATAGCTGAGATACAGGTTACAAAGGAGGAGGAATTTCAGAAAACCCCTCTGTCTGGTGTAAGTATACAAAAAAATGTTCACTTTAATAATTTGTTGTGGGTAAATAAGTTTAATAAATTCTTCAGCTTTCTCTTTATAGAAAGCAGGTGTTGTCGGTTTGTTGTTTCAGCCCACACCTTCTGGAGGTTGTTATTGTGGTTAAAAACTGTTGTGGTTAAATTGTGTTGTGTTTTCTTTTTGTCGTCAGGGTGAAGAGGAAGTGGAGATGTGTGCCACTGAGCTGCTCTATCAGGGAATCCTGCCCAGTTTGCCTCAGTACATGGTTAGTGCTGTTTGTTCCTGAGCAGCTTCAGGGATGGCTTTTATTATTCTTCATTTATAGCCTCCCCAAATAAATCACATGAGAACCTGTGATAGTCACCTTGGTTATTATTACTTTATGGATGTAAATAGTCACAGTTAATTGCAGCCATAGACTGTATGTAGAAATGGACAAAGCAACTGGGTTTCTAGGGTGAAACCAGTAGAGTTCGGGAACATACGTCATGCTGCGGTGGATTGTGGGATGCGTCTGCCATGTTTGTAATCTGCAATGGTAAACAGCTGAATAGCGCCAGGACTCAAAATGTATATTTGACACACATAATGTTTATATTATAACACACATTTTACAGGACACCAATAAAAAACAGTGGGGCATCATTTAAATACGTGGAACAGATGCCTAGATGCGAGTGATTGCTGTTGTTTTCTTCACGATTTTAGTGAATAGTTGGCAAACAACGGATGCATCCACAGCTGTAGTGCTGTTTCTGAAAATTACAACAGCACAAGATAGGCTTTGGTCTGTTCAGGAACATTGTTAAAGCAGAGGGACGGACAGGTGTTTTAGCCCCGACCTGAACAGTGGGATAAGAACATGATTAATTGATTAACTTCTCCCAGACAGTGATGAGACTTACTGTCACATCCCACCACACAACATCTGCATCCCATTGTTGATTAAATATAATGACACGACCGTAAAGTTTGCACACTAAAAAGTGTAGAAATCTACAGGAATGTGGCCGCTGATGAGTGGGCCATAAATCCCAAAAGGCTTTGCAATGTGACGTCACGATCCCGAACTCTATGCAGAAGTGGAAAAAGTGCAACACCACCGATGGCCAGTAGATGCTGGCTCCAACTGACTTCAGTTCAAAAATGGTCATTTTCAATCATAAAATACTCCGTCAATACATTTTCCACAAGTCATCCTGATATCATTATCTAAAATCAATTCTTGTTCTTGGTGATCTGGTGGTCCATCTGTAAAAAAAAAAAAAAAAAGTCATAATTAGTAGATATCAGGCGTCAAAAAGGGGTGTGGTTAGTTTGGTTAGTCTCCAATGAGACTAGCCATTTACTCCTGCCTCATACACAATGGGCAGTGTCTTCCGGTTCAAGTGTCAGACCCACCTCCTCACTCTTCACTTCATATCCAAATATGGTCACTTCTTGCTCCAAACAGCCAACATTGCAACGTACAAATGCTGAAATCCTGGCTTCAAAATGTGAGTTCACCAACCAAAATGTGACATCATGCTTTGTCCATTCTATGCACAGTTTGTGATTAAAGTACAAATGTCAACACTGCTGCTTGTTAGCGGGTCACACTGACATCATGATGTGTCTCTCTGAATGTTAGATTGCTCTGCTGAAGATCCTGCTCGCTGCCGCCCCCACATCCAAGGCCAAAACAGACTCCATTAACATCCTGGCAGACGTGCTGCCAGAGGAGATGCCGTAAGTGGATTTAACAGGCGGACAGGTCGTTCTCCAGAGCAGCAACGTGTCCTGAACAAGCAAAACATCCTCAGTTTATTACCAATAAAACAAAGACATTAATATCTTAACTGGAAAAGATTCACTAGCATCTACTTCACTTTTCAGTAGATACTTGTAAACAGGAATACAGTGAGTGTAGGTTTAACTGTTTTATATATGTCCTCCAAAATAGCAGTAATAACTCTAAAAGTACATGTAACCATACTAGAAGAATTCAAGGTTGAAGCTAAAGTCCTGGTTGTCGTACTCTGAATAGATTTGAATGAGATGAGAACAGTTCAGCCTGGAGTTTGTCTGATGTGGGCTGGATGAGGCACGGATGCTCACTTCTGATCTCTTCTGTCTGAACCTGCAGGACCACGGTGCTGCAAAGCATGAAGCTTGGTGTTGACGTCAATCGGCACAAAGAAATTATCGTGAAAGCCATCTCTGCCATCCTGCTGCTGCTGCTGAAACACTTCAAACTCAACCACATCTACCAGGTGCAGAAGCTACACAGTTCAGTCCTACATGTACCTGTAAGCAAATAGCTGAAAATACTAAAATTGAACATGGGATATCTTTGTGTGTGTGTTTCATAGTTTGAGTACATGGCTCAACACCTGGTGTTTGCCAACTGCATCCCCCTCATCCTGAAGTTCTTCAACCAGAACATCATGTCTTACATCACAGCTAAGAACAGGTACTCTCAGGGCCTCTTTAAATGACAAAAACATGATTCTTATTCACAGTAAATGTCTAATTTTTATATGACTTGACCCAATTTTTCATTTCCTCCACCAGTATTTCAGTACTTGACTTTCCATATTGCGTGGTGCATGAGCTCCCGGAGTTAACCGCAGAGAGTTTGGTAAGTTTTCTGGTTTCTGTTGTCGCCGTGTGACTGCTGATGTCAACCTGATGTGCAGGATTGAGTGTGTGAGTGATTTCTGTGTTACAGGAAGCAGGAGACAACAATCAGTTTTGCTGGAGGAATCTGTTTTCCTGTATTAACCTGCTGAGGATCCTCAACAAACTGACCAAGTGGAAACACTCCAGAACAATGGTGAAAAACATCTCATGTCATATTTACCATGAGAGATGAATGGTGCAAACTAAACTGTAGCATGGCTCGCTCGCTCTCATTGATTTTTTTTTTTTTTCTCTCTTCCAGATGCTGGTCGTGTTTAAGTCGGCTCCCATCCTGAAGAGGGCGCTGAAGGTCAAGCAGGCCATGATGCAGCTGTACGTCCTGAAACTGCTCAAAGTGCAGACCAAGTACCTGGGACGTCAGTGGAGGAAGAGCAACATGAAGACCATGTCAGCCATCTACCAGAAAGTCCGACATCGCCTCAACGACGACTGGGCCTATGGAAACGGTGAGTGGAGGCAAGGGGAAACATTTCCAAATGTAAAATAATGTTTAGTAAGTCCATTTGTAGTGTTTCCGTCAGGTTGAGGGGTTTTTAGGTTTGCTAGTTTCAACAAACACTGGAAATTTCAAAAACAGCCTTGTAAAATCTACTGTAAGAACTAAGCCCTGCTCATATTTTAGAGCAACAGCCAGAATGAAATACATTTTAAATTTCATAATCTCCATTCTCTGTGTACTCTGACGGAGGTGAAGGTCGGAGAAGATCAGATATGGAGGAAGTGTCTGGGCTGTGTGTCCCTGAGCGTTTTAAGGGAGCAGAGTTTACACATTAATGAGAGTTTGCAAAATTAATTGTTCCTTTAATGAACAATCCTCTCAGGGAACAGGCAGTTTTAACAGTCTTAGAGGCTGAGACGGCGTTATTTTGTTGTTCTGTCTTTGTATTGAAATTCATGGCCACGACCAAACAAAAGGTTTTTAGGGTTGGTTCTTGTACATTAATATATTTCCATATGAAAACAGAGACATCTCTCTCCAGCTCTTCAGGAGGTACCAGTGTCACCATCACATCACCATCTGGTCCTCACTGGGAAGGATGTTTCCAAATTAACTGTAAAAGCTGTGCTGTTGGTTTAGTTCAATAAGCTTTTGCTACAAAGGCCTCACAATAACACACAGAGGTCTGTCTCTGAGTGAGACAAGGACACAGTACATATACAGGGAGGTGGCATAGTCACATAGTTTGTTGCATACTGAGCTGTTCACCAGCATTTCTCAGCTGAGTTTAACCGAGGTGCAGGGAGTGAGGTTTGCGTCTGGTGTGGTCTTCTTGTTACTTCAGGATTCATTATTCTGAAAGACTTCAACATTTCAAATTAACTTAGAAATCACATACTTGACCTTGCTAAGTTAGACTAAAACATATAAAAGATTTCTTAAGACTTGTTCATCTTTCTTTTTTCTGTAAGTAACATTTGTGAGATCATTTTTTGCACTGGTAAAGCTGTATAAACACAATAAAAGTACATTTTTAACACTTGGTGATTAAAGTATTTTTATCATTACTTTCTACTTGGAACTTTGTATAAACCCATTTCTATGAGGTCAGTAGAGAGCAGTGTTGCTCCATGATAAAAATTACATTATGAATCAATTTAACAACTTCAACAATTTTTATCGTGGAAGAATGATTTTTACGTTATTCTTCCTGTGAACAATGGTTATAATGATAAAACCACACCACATTAATAAGATCCTCAAAATAACTTTGTAGAAGTTTTGTGTTGAATCTGATGTTCACACTCCACCACAGGGGTTTACGACTTGCATCTGGTGTTTATCTCTGAAGAGGAGAGGGGATCGTGTGTGTGTCTATGTGTGTCTCCACAAGAGGGTTAAAGGTCGTGGGGGTTTCAGTCCATATACAGGGTAGAGAGGTGTAAATCCAGGGTTGCATCCCTTTTGGGTGTTATTTCACCATGTTTGAGTAGAGCCAGAGAAGTTCCCATGTTTCTTATCTGTTCCTATCCTTGTGTGGTCTTTGTGGCAGAGGGGTCAGTTTATTACTGGCCAGTGTTTATACAAAGATGGGGGTTGGTGAGACAACGGAGGAGGCCTGAGTAAGGAGGCCTGCGTTCATGCTACAAAGCATAAAACCTCCCAGTACAGTCCACTGTGAAAAAACAGACTGGGAGGTTCATCTTAAGCAACCAATAACTACTGTTGTTGTTCAATTTGCAGCTGTTGTATTTATACTCAGCAGACTAAAAACTATGATTTGCTGGGTTTTTTTTGTGTCTTGGATCAGATCTGGATGCTCGTCCCTGGGACTTCCAGGCCGAGGAGTGCGCTCTGCGGGCCAACATCGAACGCTTCAACAGCCGTCGCTACGACAAGAGCCACAGCAACCCAGACTTTCTGCCTGTGGACAACTGCCTGCAGAGTGTCCTGGGACAGCGGGTGGACCTTCCCGAGGACTTCCAAATGAACTATGACCTCTGGCTGGAGCGCGAGGTCTTCTCCAAGCCTATTTCCTGGGAAGAATTGCTACAGTGAGAATGGATCGCCGTCGCCGTCCATGTTGTTGTAAAACAGTTTCAATCAGGAGCTCAGACAAACCACCAACAGTGCTCTCACTGATCAAACTCTGAACGAAACATGATGTTGTGTACAGACTGAAGATGGATCTCACTCTCAGAAGTCCCCCCGGTGTTGACGTGCAGTGTCACCTTGGATCTGTGTGGTTTTACAGTTTGATCGAGAACCCAACCAAATGCTTTATGTGAGGAACTTTTGCCTTTAAGCAGTTTAGCATTCTTGTGATTTCAGTCCACTTGTTAGCCAAAAAAAAAAAAAAAACAATCAACCTTTTATATTTAGGTTTCCTGAGACTTTACCTGCAGCACCCAGTGTTTTTTAAATGAAATGGCTGATAATGGTTTCAGTGCTAATCTCCTCTCTGACCTTACACTTACAGGTATTTGCTGTGTGTGCCTCTTACCTGCTACCGTCGGTCAGTACCTGACCTAGAAGCACTACATGACCGTATGATCACTTCTAATTTTAAATCCAATTTTATTTGGAGTGAATTTTATTTATGAATTGTTAAGATGCGCCATTTAAATTAATAAACACATTCCCTGGTTTCACCTCATGAGTTAATCCTCATCGAGATGCAAAGAGTGAACAGGAGCTTTTTAGTCAGAATTTCAGTTTGTGCAGATAAAACCATTTTACATTTTAATAGTTATAATCTGAAGCGGATGAGCTCCTGCAGAGCGATCTTATTGTTGTTCAGATACACACCTTGTGCCCTGGGACCATGGAGGTGGTCACACAGCCTCTCACTGACCACCAGGCTGAATGGACCTGGAAACACACCCTTGAATTTTTATCTCCGAGCGAAGACGTCGGCTTCTTACTTTGCTTTGTCGTGTGGACACCTTAACAAATGTTCACATAGTTCGATGTGAAAGAAAAGAGAAACATTTCTGGGTTGAGATCTGTTGTTTCACTCATCAGACAGCTATTTTAAAATCAAGGGGATAACTCTGTTTGATTCCCAGTTACAGAACCATTTTCCTTTTTACATCTTTTTTTACCTCTTCTATGTTGTGTTTTTTTTTCTTTTGTTATATTAAAAAGGTTAAGGAAATGAACATACATGTAAATTGTGAAGCTTATTTATCATGGCTTTTGTCTTTGCTTTACATTGACTTAAATACTGTAATAAAAATTCCACTGTCAGTCATGCTGGTGTTGTTTTTTAAGGTTATTGTTTTTTAATGGTAGAGTCCAGTTTGGTTGTAAAACATATGAATACATCAGTAGAAATTAAAGAAGCTGGCGAAGGTTCAAATTGTTATGGAGATGTGAGAAAATAAATCGGTATCAAGACATTTGAGCCAAGGCAACTGGACCTGGTCACAGATGTTGAAGAACCAGGTCGAGTTGCTCTGACTCAGTGTTACTTGGATGACTGTGACCTGGATGACTGAGATCTTCACATATCAACTTAATAAATACAACACATTGTTTCCTGATGTGAGAACAGAGAATAAAAATATGGGTGAGTGGTCTGTGCCACAGTCCATGATGTGTTGGACAGTAACTCTAGATCATCCTATACATTTTTGCAATCATCAGTTGGTACTAAAAGCAAGTAACATGAACCTTTTTGGTTTTTTCATTTTAAGTAGTTTGCTTCAATTTCAAGGTTAAGCTAAAAAAAATACATCTGCATTCAATAGACATCTTTTTTGTATCTGTATGTAGGAAAATAACATTCACCTCGGTCGTCAGTCATCAGGTCTTCCAACAATCAAAGAGCAAATCAAGAAATCACTGAATCAGGCTGCATTCAAGTGAAAAACTATGTAACAACATTTATTTTCTGTGTTTGTTCATGTGGTTTTACAATGTTCACCCAACTTTCAAGATTTAATTAAGTACAAAATAACAGGAGCTTTTGGCCTTTTCCCTTTAACTCAGCTACTCTGTCATTAGAGACAAGAATGATGTGATAATACGTATCAAAATCATCAAATCAAATCAAACTAAATCAAATCAAATTTTATTTATAAAGTGCTTTTCATAGATAAAAATGCAACACAAAGTGCTTTACATGTTAAAAACAATCCCTTGTGCTCACCCAACCACCCGACCCACACTCACCCAAACAGATATCATGCCTGTTCACCCCTCCCCCTCCCCATACTCCCATACACATGCACCCACCAACAAACACACAGTAAATAATAAATAAGTAAATAAATAAACATAGTAAACATCAGGCTGAGAACAGATGAACCAGTTGAGGAAACACCACCTGAGGAGCCGTCTGCATCAGGAACAAAGGGCCACAGTAAACAATCTGATGGCCTGAGACCAGAGCTGCTTATTTACAGCAGATGATTGGTTTAGCTAGTGTTGTAGTACTCGAGATCAGTCTTGGTCTTAAGACCGGTCTTGAGACCACTTTTTAAGGGTCTCGGCTTCGTCTTGGACTCGAAGGCATTTTTACTCGGTCTTGTCTCGGTCTCGGACAGGGTGGACTCAGGTTTTTTGATCAAGACCAGGACAGAAAGTGAGAAAAGTAAAATGTAGCTGCTAGCTTCCTGGTGTCATGTGGTCTTTGTGGATGAAGACTAGAGACTGGAGACGCTAGGAAAATTATTTTTTGTTCTGTTGCATTCTTGTAAAACCAGATTTAATTTACAAAAAAACATACAGGTCATTTGGTTCTGTTTTGTTGTGATTTTTCTTAGATATATACAGTCTTGGTCTTGTCTTGGTCTCGATACTCTCGAGTCTCGATAATGTCTTGGTCTCGGTTGGTACGGTCTTGACTACAACACTAGGTTTAGCTGTCAGAGAAACTTTTCATTTTTGTTGATTTGGAGGAATTTTTAAGTTAATTTGAAGTTTATTCTCTGAGTGAATAAATGTGCGGTTTGAGAGGCCGAATGTATTCATACTACAGATCATAAGCTGCATACAATTCATCACAGTTCTAGTCTATTGTATATTAACATTGGACTGATTTAACCAATGAGTTTTGCGCAAGAAAAAAAATGTGATGTAATGATTTTTAAAATAACATCTGTACAGATGTGAAGCTTTGGCAGTCTGACTATCTGACAGATCAATAATAAAACTACTGTCTTATATTCCTTTCTAATGTGTATGACTATTAATGTTTTCAGTTTATTCATGTAGTTTAAGAAGGACTGATTGATATAAAATGATAAAGTGAGATGATGGTGATTTCGATGAGATCAATGACCTTTAGGAGCCCAGGATACATCAGACCATGCAACTTTCTCTTGTGAACCTGCATACAGAAACTGACTGGTATAAGAGCAGATGAACCATAGCTGAGTGATCCTTTTTGACTGCTGAACCTCTCCAGGAAGACCTATGGTGTCTATCCATGCGGCTGGATAGCTCAGTAGGTAAGGTAGGTAGGTATGGTATCCGTCTGTCACCTGGAGTGGTGGGCATCCAGGTGGGTCCTTGGGCAAGACTCTTTACGCTCTACGCCCATACGCCCATGAGCGAAACCACAGATAATAGAGTCATACTGGCTCGGACATCAAGTTGGCTTCTGGAACAAGACATACATGGAGCAGGGAGGAGAACAAGGTGCTGTTGGGTGCTACTATGGAAGCAACCCCAGTGAGAGGGGATACATCCTGTGCATGTATCAGCAGGTCAGCTAACCTGACAGAGAAGATCATGAAGTCCTGGGGGAACTCAGCTACCTCCTGCTTGCCCAGGCTAAAGAACAAAGTACTAGACCAGTCTCTACTGGAGGATATCAACTCGGCACTGCTAAGTATCCCTACCAAGAACATCACTGAAACCAATCGCCTGATGTACGCAGCAGTAACAGTCATCCTAGAGATGCGGGCTACAAGATGAAGACCAGGAGTAGCCCAAAGGAGCAGCCATGGAAAAGAAGACTCGCGGCAACAAGGAGAGAAGTTAGCCTCCTAGCAGAGCTGAGTAGAGGTGTGAATCTCAAGAAAGAACTGCGCAAGAAATACAGCAACCTGTCCACAGCAGAAGCTCTGGAGACTGCTAAGCAAAGGCTCACAGCCCTGGCTACCCGGCTGAAAAGATACAGCAGAGAGGAGGCCTTGTTGTGTGTGTTTGAGGTACCACCATTCAAACTGTGAAGTCTATAATGGCATGCAGCTGACTTCAATAAGCACCCAAAGACAAAGTGTACATAGGATGAGTGACAGAACACAGCTTGTACCCTTCAGACATGAAAACCATGGTTGATTTCCTCTTATCAAACACAGCTCATGATGAGTTTTCTAGTTATTTTAAGCAAAGTCTGGGCCCTCTGTAGCTCCTTTGTTAATTAGAGTAAGTTCTTTCCGTTACGGCCTTAAATTTGAATTATTAATCAAAAACTTTGTACATGGTTCCACCTCTCCATCCCCCCCCAGAAATTTTATTGTTGCTTCCCCCTCATCACCTGGATTCTCTGGGGGATGGTAACACACTTAAAAAATATATATAAAAAACACCAATCAGCTTCAAATGAGACAATCTGAGTGAGTGATTGATCTTGTTTCAGCACAGGGTCATTTAATAGCCAAGAGTGGTGGGTGGGTGTGCATTACATCAACCATATTTTCCTCATTTTGAATATAACAGTTGTGTTTTTTATTGTTGTTGTGTTCTACAGTTTTACTGCCGTTGATGAAATCCTGAAGTAGTTGAAACTGTTGCACTTTCTCGTTGTAGTACCTTTTTAAAAATCTGAATACCACGTTTAAAAATAGTAACTGTAACTGTAATTACTCATAATTAGTATTCTAAAACGGCGTTACATTCCGTTACTCCCTAACACTGTCTACGACAATAAACTCTTTGCATGTTGAAGCTCCATGAGGGACCTCCTCTGAAAGGCTGACTCCACCAGTTTGGTAACACCTACGCTCTGTGGGTTACACCCATTTTCACTTTTACATGAGCAGTTGTTCACGAAGCGAAAAGAGGAAGTAAAGGGAAAAAAAAACCCGGGACATCTTGCCTTTGTACACACAAACACAGCAGGACCTTGTATCCCTGTGAGGATGGATGACCTCTGCTGTGGGATCTGCAGCGACTCTCTCAGAGATCCCACGATGCTCTCCTGCGGCCACAGCTTCTGCAGACGGTGCATAGAGGAGCAGTGGGACCGAGACGAGAAGAAGCAGCGGCCGTATGTCTGTCCTGAGTGTGGACACAAGTTTTCAACTCCTGCTGAGGCGGTGACACACACGCAGAGGCGCGATGGTTGGAAGAGGAGGCAGCAGCAGTCAGATGGACCCCCGCAGGAGGACCCGAAGAGACCGAGGAGCTGCTCGGAGACACCGGGGAGTACCCTGTGCTGGAGGCACCACAGGCCCCTGGATGTTTACTGCTGCACGGACAATCAGATCATCTGTGAGCAGTGCTCAGCTGAGCACAGAGGACACAGTATTGGGTGTGTGACCGAGGAGAGGAGGATCAAACAGGTGAGTGGCACTAACACAGGAGCACTGAGTTTTAAAAAGTTAACAATGCAGAGACTGCACAATCAACATGTTGGGTTACACTGTCTTGTTTTTACCCAGAAGTGACGTCACACTTGCTTAGTCCATTCCTATTTACAGTCTATGCAGTGGACTAACTACATGCTGGGTTAATTTAAACCAGCAAGATGTGTTGTTTTTATACAACAATTTGTCGTTTTGACTCAACATGTTGTAGTTTTATCCAGTATTTTCTTGTATTTACTCAATTTTTAATTAATTTAACTCAACATTTTGTCATTTTTAGCCAGTACTTTGCTGCTGTTCCCTAGAAAAGCTACAAAATGTGAAGAAAAAAACATTAAAATTTTGGTTAAAAACTACAAAATATTGGATAAAGCACCCCATCTTACTGGTTTAAATTAACCCAGCATGTAGTTAGTCCAATATTTACCCAGTTCTGGTTTGAATTACCTCAACATTTTTTAGTGTGTGTGTGTGTGTGTGTGTGTGTGTGTGTGTGTGTATGTACCACCTGTACACCTGCTGCTTACATGTGGACAAGCAGGAATGAGGAGTGTCACCTCATTAGACCCCCACCTTATCTCCATTAATCAATTATTTAGCTACTGTTATCGATACATATTAGATATTTTTTTTAAACATTGCTTAAATATTACTATACCTTACTTAAAATATAAATAATTAGCCAATATATATATATTTATCATAACCATGTTGAAAATTATTATTAATATCCCTACATATGCCTACATCCAGACATACATACACAGTGACCCCTTCTTCAAACCTGTACCTTGTGAATAACATCTTTCTAAACTGGCTTGAACATTGCGTGCTGTCCATAAGGTATTCCACAGTTTCACACCACAAATTGTTCAAAACCCTCTTGTGTTGGTTCACACCCTGTCACTTTTAATTTTAATGTACAGCTTAAGTTGTAACCCTCTTGTTGATCCTAGAAAGATTTCAACATGAAATAAGAAGTAAATTCAACATTAAAATAAGAATGCATAACTATCACAGCATTGATTGAATGATTACTGTAAATTATATTCAAAGATCAAACTTTTGGTAAATGAAGAAAAATGTCCCTAACTGTATACTTCTGAAATGTGATAAATAGAGGAGTTTCAGCTCAGCTCAAAGACCACTCACATGAAACCCGAATTGTCAACTGTTAGAGATATTGTATTATTTTCGACATAAGAAATTCTAGGTGAACATTAACATATTTGTAACATTTCTGTTACCAAATAATTACTTTCCCCAAATCATTGTGGTGTTGGATGGACTTACTGCAACATATTAGAGGATGGGTTATTACACAAAAGCCAAAAAGAAAAATGACAATGACAGTCTTCAATTTAGGGAGTGGAGAGTTTCTACTGTGGAGGAGCAAACTATTAGCAAATCAGCTCAGGTTTTATAAAATTAGATTAAAAATGAGATTACAGATGAAAGTGAAGTGCTGAAGAACGATGTGGTGTATTTTGTTATATGACTTTAAAGGTTCAACTTAGTCTCAGACTGGGTTAATATTATGGCTGTGTATGACCCTACTGGCATGTGCAGCCTTAATGTGCAGCAGTGGCGACTGTGGTCTGTAGCCTGGGTTAACTTTAGGGAGCTTTAGGCAGCTGGAGCTAAATAATTAGGGATTACCTGAGTGGTGGTGTGTCACATTTCTTGAAACTGTCGAGAGCACAAGCAAACAAATCACACAACAGGAAGAGCTGCATAGAAGAAGAAGAAGATTGTGTACACTGTGTTTTCATTAACCAGCCTCTGTTGCTATGTTATTTTGCCATATTGCAGTAAATCCTAGTTTATTTAGAAAAGAGGAAGTGTCACTAAATATCTTACAGAAATTATATAACATGTTGAGGAAGATTATGGAGGCATTGGCCAGTTCTTGTGTTTGTGAAAAACTGTTTAATTTGTCTTCGTCTGAGTTGCTCTGTTTGTTTGATGTTTAAAACATTGAAAGACCAAACCAAACCAACCCAATCCTAAGTCCAGCAAACAAAGATGAAATTGTTCAATAGGGAAAAAAGGATGTTTAAGAAGCTTGTTTATTACTCTGCTGACAAGTCTGAAGCCAGTTTCACAAATCTAATAATGTGTTTATCCATCCAACGCACACTAAAGGGGGATTTGAAGATCATACAGACAAGATTCAAGGAAGCTCTTCAGAAGAACCAAGAGAAATTGGAGGATATGGAGAAGAGACTCAAACAGATTCACGTGAGGAAATGACCATTTTAACGCTCTTTTTATAATTAACACTTTTTTCAATACAAACTCACTATAAGCTTAATTATGACGTGATGACAAAGAAAACCAAACATCCTTATATGGACAGTTAGCCTGTTTGTACTGCTGAGGTTGGAGCAAGGTCCAGATGTAGTTGAATCTTGAAGTATTTTAACTGCAAATCAGTATTTCTATCAAATCTGAGGCTCAGTGTTTTTAGTCAGAGAACGAAGAAGACAGTTGATCTCCCAGTTAACAGGTGTTTGTTTATTATTACAGGCCGAGGCGAGACAAGCGGAGGACTACTGTGAAAGTCTCATCGTGCAGGTCATTGACTCCCTCCAGAGACATTACCTCTCATTGAGGGAGCTTATTGGAGCTCAGGAGGAGGCGGCAGCAGCTCAGGTCCACGCCTCCCTGCAGACCCTGCAGGTGAAGATGGAGGAGCTGAAGAAGGATGATGCAGACCTGGACCATCTGGCTCAGACTGAAGACAATGTTGAGTTCCTGCAGGTACTGTGGCTACATCACTGAAAGCTGTACCTGGGTGACACATCATCCATCTGTTACTGTCTCCTCTCTCCTCTCAGAAATGGACCTCTCTGCGGCTCCTCTTTAAAAACAACCATCTCCAGCCTTCACATGAGGTTTCAGTGGATCCTTCTCCGCTCTTTGAGTTCACAAAGGCAGCTGTCGAAGAAGTCGGGAGGAAACTAGAAGAATTCTGTGACAAAGAATTTGCTTTAATCTCCCAAACTGGTACGTGAGTTTGCTTACAAGTGGAAATCTTGTCTCCAATCACAGGTTTGTTTTAAAAAATATCTGTTTCCTTATTAATCACAGCTGATGGTGGAGAGCAGCAGGAATCAGCAGGAGAGGCCAAGACAGAGGAGGAAGACGTGCAGGAAATACACACAGCCAACATCTCACCGTCCTGTGGTTTGTCCCGTAAACTGTTCACAGAATGATTTGTGATCAAGAAAATTGTTCTCAGGTTCCTCTATTGATTACCGTACTTTCCGGACTATTGAGTGGACCTAAATATAAGCCGCACCCACTAAGAAACAAGTTTTGTACATATATAAGCCGCACCTGTCTATAAGCAGCAGGTGTCCACGTTGTAACATGAGATATTTACACAGAAAGACTTTTTTTAACTTTTAATTAAATATATGCTTTTTTCTGAACAGTGCTTGTAACACGGCTGGTTATACAGTAGCTTACCAGAAAAGTCCTTGATCGCTATCCTCATCTTCCTCCTGCACTAAAACCACTAGTGCACATTCAATACGTTTTTGACGCTGCTGTGTCCAACGTGTCACCACATTGATGCCAAGCTTATGTGCAGCAGCTTTATTTCCTTCTTCAACAGCCAGATCGATCGCCTTTAATTTGAAAGCTGCATCATATGCATTTCTTCGTGTGTTTTTGATGATGAGGGTGTGTGCATGAAGCGCAAAATGACTGATCTGAAGAATTTAGTGTGAGTGAACAGTTTCATGGGTCTGATGTGACGAGGCTAAATGTATATGTTAGCTTGTAAAAATCCATATATTAGCTGCACCGGTGTTTAAGCTGCAGGGTTTAAAGCGTTGGAAAAAGTAGCAGCTTATAGTCCGGAATTTATGGTAATACAGTTATCTTGGCAAAGGAAAACACACTCTTTAAGATTCTTAAATGTAAACATTCAAGACCTGCAAATCACCACAAAGTGCTGCAGTTGTGTGTTGTTGTCATTATTTGCACTTGTTTTCAGCCATGACACTCACTGGTGGTTTTATGTCCTCTCGCAGGTCTCTCCGAGGTCAACAGGACACCGACTGAACAGACAATGGAGCCAAAAACTAGAGAAGAGTTTCTAAGATGTGAGTTCACACATGTAACTCCACCATGTTTCATTTCACGTGAGACTCAGCCAACCACAACAGTTTTTCTTAAAATGCTAATTTTATCCAAAATCCTCCTCTTCATTATTTTAGATGCATGTGATCTTTCTCTGGACCCTAGAACAGCTCATCAGGACCTGGATATTTCTAAAGGAGACAGACAGGTCATGTTGTGCCATCAGAAAGGTCAAAGTTCATGTGATCGTAACCCACAGAGGTTTATCCATCGGCGGCAGCTGCTGTGCAGGGAGGGACTGCAGGCCGAGCGATGCTACTACGAGGTAGAGGTGAAAGGAGACAAGGCAGAGATTGCCCTCGCCTACATAGGGATGGACAGAAAATCCCGCACTAGTACGTCGGCCTTTGGGGGCAACGCGAAGTCCTGGAGTCTGGATCGCTCCATGAACTACTCTGTGAGCCACGCAGGTAACAGCGTCCAGCTCACAACTCCCCCCAGTCATCACAAGATCGGAGTTTATCTGAACTTCAAAGAGGGGACATTGTCTTTCTACGAGGTGTCGGACAGCATGAAGTTTTTGTACAGGATTGAAACTGAATTCACAGAGCCGCTGTTTCCTGGATTCTGGCTGGGAGAGAAATGTTGCATCAGGATCTGTGATCTGACGCACCGCAGACTGTAAACTACTGATTGTGGACAGCTTCTGTTTAAAGAGAAACTCAAGCATTTCTTGATTGCTGAAGAGAAACCTCCATGTGAGATTACTAAATGACTCCACCATAGTTTTGTATGTGACACAGCAGATCACTCTGACCTCTGTGGAGTCCCATCTACATACACTTGTATGGTTAGACATTTCACCTTATGGTGGACTGTATTAGATGAGGAGATGAAGACATTGGGGAAAGTGGATCCTAAAGTTAAGGAAGTCAAATAACTCAAATTAAACTACATCTGAGTTTAATGTGGAGCCCCCTGGGTTGCCTGAAGGACCCCTGCAAGTCCCTGGATCACACTTTGGAAACTGCTGCTTTATGATAGGGTCAACTTAACCCAGAACATCCATTCACATCATACACTTCAGCATTTTCAAGTTAGTCTGACTGCTTCCTTTGTTTGTATAGTGTATAATGCACATCCAACATCCAGCGTCCTCAATAAACTCGTCCCCCACACCTGTCCTCCACAACCTCCACTGGCTTCCTGTTCCTCAACAGACACATTTCAAAGTTCTCCTCCTCACTTTCAAACCTCCACAACCTGGCCCGCTCCACCTCACCGACCTTCTCCACCCTCACTCCCCGTCCTGCACCCTGCGCTCCTCTGAGACAGATCTGAGACTGTACTGTCCTGCCCACATTCAAAGGACTCATCAAAATCCACCTCTTCAGTTCTGTTTATGATTTACACTGTTAACATCATTTCCTGTTGTTTTGAATACCTGCTTTTAATATGTTTAACTCTTGTATTGTATTTTATTATATATCTTTTGACTTTCCTGGAGTGTTTTTTTTTTTACAATTTCCTCAAAAGCACTAAACAAATAAAAAAGTATTATTTATAATACTGCTGTATATTAAGTATATTTTAAGTTGCATTAAGTTAGCATGTTACATACTAACTCCATGAAGATGAAGCATGATTCATTTTTATACTGTTGTCACAAACTGGCTCAACGTGACAATGGAGGGAGTCCACATGAGAATGTTCCTTTAATTAACTTTATTAAAACCAAATTGAAACCAGATAAACAGCACATTTAACTGATGGGAACCACTAGTTTTTTAGGTTAAACTTAATAACACACAACAAACTGTTTTTCTATATGAAGTCGCAGCATTGATGAGCTTCTTTACCAATGTGGGAAACAGCAGCAAACTTTAAAAGTGTTTTTTCTTTTGTTTTTATCATGTAAACTGACTGTTTTAACTTGACTTTTTTACCTAAGATTTTGATTTTTACACATTTAACTTGTTTTAAATTAACATGTAGAATGAATTATACTTTTACACAGCAGTAGTTTGAGCTAAATGTTATTATGCTAACATGCTCACAGTGACAAGTTTAGTAAATAAAATATTTATACAGAAGTCCTTGATGGGAATTTGTTATATTGTACATATTTAGAAAGCAGAATACAACCTCAACGCTCAGCCTTTCTACTAACAGTTGTGGTTTTTAAAAAAATGAGTAAAACTATCCCCTGCAGCCAAAAATGCTTATCTTTATTCTTCATAAACCATAATTGTATAAGTGAAAGTTGTGTAAACAAGGGGCTTCTCTTTTTATTGTAATTTTTTTTGCTCACTTTTTGTGACATTCTCACAATTTAATGTTTGTAGACTGCCTGGTAATCCAGGACAAGCCCCTAGTTGTCAAGACTGGCTCGAAGGCCTTGACAAGAACCAGACAAAGCAGGAGGGATGCCGGCAAACAATATATTTATTAAACAACTGAAATAACTAAAAATTAACCATGTGTGCAAAGAGGTGCAGCTTATATCTGTAATCAGGAAGAATAGTCGTGTAAGTGAGTGCATGGATGTGTGAAAGTGACGTTTGTGATCTAAGTGTGCAACAAACGAGAACAAAGCAAGTGTGCAGCTGGACCAGAGAGAGTGAAACTGTCAGGTGTCACGCAATTCAAACCAGTAGCTCCACCCTCCTGATAAACACCTGCAGCACAGGTCTGGCTACCTGGAAAAAAGAGGAGGAGACGGCAGAAGAGGAACCAAACAAACATTCCTTCTTCTGGGGTTAACACACATGCAAATGCACATGTGTAGAACACAACATGGACACAAACAAAACTTTGTTTGGTGAACAGTTTTCTTTCAACTCATTGGGCAAAGTTAAAGCATCTGGTGTCCAGGTATCCCTAATTCATCCATGGTGGTGAGTTATGTTAAATATTAGAAAAAATAGGAATTCTGACCTGACAGTGGCAACTCCGGGTCCTCGAGGGCCGCTATCCTGCATGTTTTAGATGTGTCCCTCTTCCAACACACCAGATTCAAATGATCAACATCATTATCAGGCTTCTGCAGAGCTTGATGACGAGCTGATCATTTGAATCAGGTGTGTTGGAAAAGGGAAACATCTATAACATGCACGATAGCAGCCCTGGAGGACCAGGATTGCCCACCCCCGAGCTAAAACGTGCAGGATAAGGGCTCTCAAGGACCAGAGCTGAAGATTACAGATCACCAGTGTGACTGATGATTGACTTGAACAACAAATCTATATATTTTACTGTAACAACTGTAAAAAGGTTTGTGATGAATATTGATGTTCTCTCAATACAATAACCAGAATACACAAAGATCTCGATATGTTTCATTTACTTGACTTAGTCACTTCTTGTACAATAACAGACCAATGACTTGGGGGGTGGGGGGGCAAAAAAACCCAACAAATCTGACAGCAGCTTGTCAACTCTTTATTAAGACTTTTTTAAATGTTCACAATTTTTACAGTAATTGTCAGTATCATACAATCATCATATCACTGAGGAGAGAGAAAGAGAGAGAGGCTGTAAAGGGAGATTTCTAGATGTGTCTCCTGTACAGACCGTGCTTGAAGTGTGTGCTCAGTAAGGCCCTGCACATACCTACTATACCTATACACACACACACACACGCAGTTGTATTTCCATGACATGAAGACATCACATTGACTTACATTACTATCCTGGAGACTTGCTCTGACCCTAACCATAACTCTTCAAATGTCAAAAGTTTGGTTATGGTGACTTATGTTTTTGGACAAGTCCCCATAATGTGACATGTGTAAACAGATCTAGGTCCTCTCTACATGAGTAATACCCTCCCACACACACACACATACACTCACACACACACTCCAGCACTTGAAAGGTCAAGTCATAACATCCCTTTCATTAGAAGAGGTGATTCCCAATGATTGCTATTAACAGACACTCGAGTGTCAAGATTTTCTTTCAATTATTCTGCACTTTAAATAACGAGATATTGCTTTTACACCGACCTTGAATGTACTGCTATCAGGACAACAAAACAAATGCCGACATTTTTTTTTTTTTGCAGTCTTGTGAAAAAAGTGCATTAATCACATTCATTGTTACTGTTTGTTACATTTATCGCTAAAACTGTTACTTCTTTAAGACATTGATATACTTCACATCGATAAAAACTATCTTCAGAATAGTTTGGTTACATGAGATTATTTACAGACTTGGAACAAAACACTCGCAGCAGTAAGGAAACTAAAACAAGACAAGAAACAGAACAAGACTCAAGTAGTAGTCGCTCTAGCAGTCGCGTGACGATCAGCAACACAGCAGAAAGCAAAACATCTGAGTGGATGAACAATTGAGACAACGTACTGTTCCTAGATTGACCACTAGGGGGCATAAAATGTACAGTTTGGCCTGAAGGTGGCGCCAGGAGAGAGATGAAGAAAGGTGTGTTCAGTTTGAATATAATGTGGAATTTAAACAAAGGGAGGAAACTTGTCATTTTACAGAGAAGTATCTCAGATAATTAGACATTTTTTCTGGGAACCTCCATAGTGATGCATCAGTGTAGTCATTCATAATCAGACCAATCAAAAATCCATGTGTGAAGATGGTGACTAAGGTTTAAGAGAATATGAAGGATGATCTGTTTTGCATTTCATATTTGACTCTTTGTTATTTAAAGAGTAAAAGCTGTGTGATTCAGTCGGGCAGTGGTGCAGTGGTTAGCACATGCACCTCAGAGCAAGAAGGTTTGGGGTTCGAATCTCAACTCGGGCCGGATGCGTGGGTTTTCTCCAGGCACTCTGGTTTCCTCCCACAGTCCAAACACATGTTGTTAGGTGTATTGATTAGTCTAAATTGACCATAGGGTTACCATTGTTTGTCTTTATGTTAGCTCTGTGATAGGCTAGCAACCTGTCCAGGGTGCACCCCGCCTCTTCCCCATTGACAGCTGGGATAGGCTCCAGCAGACCCCCGCGACCCAAGTGTGGACAAAGCAGGTATGGATGATAACTGACTGACTGATTCACCAGTACACTTTCTGTCTGTGTCTGATTGGTTGCTAAAGAACTGAAGAAGATAACGTTTGGACAGCATCTTGAGGTAAACTAAGATCACACACCACCTCCACCACCCAGCAGCGTTTGCATCTCCCACAAAAACAACAACCTACACAAACTACAAAATAGATGAGTCTTAAAATATACAGTTTCAATAAGCGCCACACAGGATGAAAATATACACTATATGCACTGATCACTTGTAAAAGATAAATCTTTGTTAGTCCTCACACCTACATAGCTTCAAATATACAGGAATATAAATATAGTTCATTTATACCCTAACACAATGGCTTTGAATACTGTGATAAAAAAATAAATAAAGGTATCCTTTTATACCAGGAACTTAAAGGTGCTCAGTTTGAACTTGTAGATGGTTTTGCACGACTATTCACCATCGGTGCGTACAAACGGGACGAAACGTTCACGACGAGATGTCCATCTCAACTTTACCCGTTCAGAGTTTGACCTCAGTTTAACCAGAGGAACATCATCTAGTACAAGTTACATGTAGTAATACACAGAAAACAGTGTGCATGTTTCTATTTGTGCATGTGAAGAGTCTAAGGCTTTCAGAAGTGCAGACTATCAAGTTATAACTTAATTTGGATTTTTGTTGCTAAAGTTTCTAAATCTTTTGGTCCACTTGTGATTTTTCTCTCTGATGTTCGTTGTGTTCCTGGTTCACGCTGAACATCTTCTGTGCATGTCGTTTGTGCTCTGTTATAAATACATATTGCCTACTTACTGTGCGAGGGGCATCATCAAAGAAAGCTGATCAATTTAATTCCACGTGCAGCGATGTTCAAAATAATACAATTTGAGTCAGTACTTTGTTAGTGCACAATAACTGTGTCAAATCTCCTTTGTGCTTTTGCAGCATTTTGTAGGAGGAAAGTTCAAAATTGGACATTTGTGAACAAACTGTGCTTCGTGTCACTGAGGAGCACGACTGCCTCCTGTTTTCAGTTTAAAACTAGCACATCAAGTCTATTATTCTCTAGTAGATTTCAAGTGTTTTATTATTTATTTTTTACTCTTTGGTGGAGAAACTGAAAAGAGGTTTTCAACAGTTTGAACAGAGAGTGTCTGATGGAGGAGGACACTATGTTTTTGATTTCCCGGTAACAAAAACTATATTATCCTATTTTACATCACTACACTGTACATTGCTGTTTACAGAACAATGAGGGCTACACACAAAATCCAGCAGGAGGGTGATTGGGGGTCTAAATGAAAGATAAATCGGTGTCTTCAGAGCAGCCTCTAGTGTTGTCGACAACGTCCCAACAAGATGTGATTTCCAGATCCGAACATGAAGTGCATGTTTGTGCTCAACGTAGACTTACTACACAACATCTAACAGAAATGAATTGTTCTGTGTTATGCTCTATATGGCTTTGACACCCAGTATTGCTACAGAGGGCAACAGGTTTTTAAATAGTCAAACTCACATTCATCTCAGTCCTCTGTGCCACTGAGTGAGAGACAGTTGTGTCTCTCAGCCTGTCCACACAGCAGGACCCCACACCAGCTCCACTACATTCACTCCTTCAGATCCCCTGCACTGTGCAGACACCATGTGCATTACACTGTGGGAGCTGTGTCTGCTGAGGATCCTTAAACTAAGGCAAAGAAAAGCAGATCACAGAACTTCATCTTAAGCACATTAAACCTGGTGATTTGAAATATATACAGATGTACAGTGTGGTGCTCTGAATGTCTACCTGATTCCAGTGTTTGTACAGAGTGTTAACATATATATCTCCAAACAGATGACTTATCCAGATGATGGGAAACATGGAAACATTCTGGACATCTTCTCAGGTGTTATGTTGAAAGCTTGTGCTCAGGTTGCTACAGTAGGACAGTTGTGGGGATTCTTGGTGCTGCAGTGACCCCTGGTGGAGACTCTACGACTGAAACGTAAACTGTGTCACAGGGATGGGAGTCAGAGGGATGTTTTTCATGGTTGGTTGGTTCAAGAGTCAGACTCCGGTGTGACAGGCGTGGTCGGCGTGGTTGGCGTGGTGGGACTTATGGCAGCGTTTTGGTAGCTTGTACCATAGCAGCTGTTTGGAGACAGGGAGTTGGGGTCCGTGGATTTGTTCCCCGCAGGAGTCAGGTACGGCCTTCGGGACGCCACGGATGACGGTGCCTCACCGGGCTTTGCACCCAGGATGAATCTGGCCTCGTCCTGCTCCTCAAGGTTGGAAATGTCTTTCATCATACTTTTTCGGTAAGAGACAGACAGCTTGTTGGAGCCGTCCGACATCAAGTTGAAGTGGCGGGCGATGAAGACAACAGGGAGAGGAAGCATGGCCACTACAATCAGAGCGAAGCACATGGCCAGGGCCCAGGGAGGGTAGCTCTGGAAGCGCTCCTGAGCCTAAAGGTGGAGAGAAGGGTTTAATGAGAAGATGCAACGTGAGAAGAAAAACAAAAGAATTACCACAACATACAATCTTTGTGCCATGGTGGGAAACCTCAGTGTGTGTTTTTTATTCTTACACACAGAGACACATGTTTAATATTTACACCAGAGATTATTTTGGGGACAGGTACTTATGTACGAACCTTTCCTAAAAAAAAAAATCCTTGTGACAAAGATAAGATGCCAAAATTTAAAGAAGTTAGAGAGGTGATATATGGATGCTATAAACAACAACAAACAACAACAAACTACTACTTTAAAATTACAAATCATTTAAGTCAAACCAGGTCCATTTAATTTATAAGTAATTTGGGGGCTTTGTAATCTGAAGAATATGACACCCACCATCTTTCAAAATTGACATTCTGCTGACATCAGAGAGGAGGCATCAGACTTTTTAACTTTACTCCATTCATTGGCAATATTACACCTGCAAAACCCACTATTTTATAAAACACAGTGCATCATTATGAATAAAACTGTGAAAATGATCTGCATCACTGACCAGCTCTTGAACCCAGGCGTTGTATCCTGGTGGGCTGATGGCCATCTCTATGACGGTGGCTGAGATGAGAACGATGAGGCAGATTGGGGAGACGTATTTCCACAGGTAGAAATAGATTATACATGGTCGGAAACCCAGCATGTCCTCCAGATCCTGCATGAACCTGGCAACAACACCACAGAAATAACTTTATACATATCTAACAACTGTAATGATTATTCAGATCTCATTCAATCACACACACACACACACACACACACACACACACACACACACACACACTAAACTGCAGTTAGTCACCTTTTGGTGCCGTATATCCAAGCGACAGACAGATTTTCCAGGATGACGACCACAGTGAGCGGCAGACCAGCAGAATAATCATCGAACATGGTGACAAAGTAATTTCCTGAGCGCTGAACGAACAACAGGCCACAGAGGAACGCCACAATGCAGCAGCCCACTGAAACAAACACAGGAAAAAAAAAAGATTAAAACTCATCCAGAGGAAAAGTTCAAGATTTATGTTTAACAGATGAGAAAGTAAAACATTTATTTGCCAGTAAGTGGTTTTTATTTCCGGTTACTGTTGTTTTGCATTCAGTAAACACAGAGCAATAACACAAAGCCTAATGCAGCCCATTCCCAGATGTGCTTTAATCCTTTTTAAGTGCTGTGTAAGGACTTCCAGGACTAATAGCATGAAGTCCTGGACAGGGAAGTCAATGGGCAGGTGGTGGTGGGGAGGGCGGTACCTGTGAAAAGCTCCTTCTGGACTTTGTAGGTGTCGAGGACCGGTGTGGTGATGCCAGTCATGGTGCCGATCATGCTGCCCAGACCCAGGTTGATGAGCATAAAGAAGAACATGACTGACCAGAACGGAGATGCTGGGAAATGGGTCATGGCTTCTGTGAAGGCGATGAAGGCCAGGCCAGTGCCCTGGACGGCCTGCAGAGAGACAGTCAGAGGTGTGACCAACACAGCATGCTGTGATTACAGCTGTTTTCATGTCCACCAAACACTCACCTTGTTGAGCTCGTCCTCCAGGAGACAAGGCTCCAGGCCCAGCTGGGCAAAGCCGTCCTCTTTCACCGTCTTGATGACCCCGTACATCTCAGCGTAGTCCGATGTGGTCAGGTGGGAAAAGTTCACATGAGGAGGAATAAGATCGTGACTCAGGACGTTTGAGTTGAGGTATCCCAGGATCTTTTCTGCATTCCTGCAGAGAGGAAAGGTTAAGAATGAGTTCAGCTAAACCAAAATATCAAGCTGAACAAATACAACAATCAAGTGTTTATTTGTTAAATATTTTCTGATAAACTATAATTCAATTTTAAAGATTGCATTATTATACTTTATTTCACTGTTTGCTAAATACATGTGTGTGCAGTAAAATTATTTATTATTGCAGGAATGCTATTGACACACTCAAAACATTGTGGCAGTATGAAGTTATAGATAAGTATTATTTTTAGGGTGTTGCTGTGCATGGAAACACTGAGATGTGACTATATTTATTTTTTAATTGCTGTGAGGAGATAAAAAAATCTATTTACTTTCCTTTCATTGAGCTTGAGGCACAAATATATTTTAATTTGAGAGATATTAAGTAAATTTCAACAAACATCATCTGCAAGTACACATGAGACAATATGAGGCTACTTGAAATCTGCTCAACACCACATTCATGTTTTTTCTTATGAAAACTGCCACAGTGTGAATGTGCACCATGTTTATAGTTTTGTGTTTTGCTTCCATTTCTTTGGTTTACAGCTTTTGCTTAAATGATGTTCATGGAGAAAAAATAAAACCTTCTGCAGGTGTTGAACTTACTCTACGACACACTTTTCATTCATGATGTTGGCCTTAAAGCCCAGCACGGCGAACACCACCAGCGTGGCCAAAATGGAGGTGATGAAGTTGATGAACGAGACGAGCACGGCGTCAAAGTGGCAGTTGTTGTCTATCTTATTGTAACTGGAGAAGGCTATGACTCCTCCAAACCCCAGACCCAGGGCGAAGAAGACCTGGGTGGCTGCCTCCCTCCACACCTGGGGCTCCAACATCTTCTCCAACTGAGATGTGAGGAGAAGACATTGATTATGAGGTATCTGTCAGCATGGATGGATGGTTAAAAACACCTACAATGAGAAAAAAAGGAGTCTCACCTTGGGAGTAAACATGTGAGCGATTCCATCTACTGATCCCTTCAGCATTAGACCCCTGACCAGGAAACAGAACAGCACCACGTAGGGGAAAAGAGAGCTGAAGTACATCACCTGTCAAAGCAGAAATACAACATACATTTAAGGAAGGGGAAACCTTTATCTTCGTATTAATCTCTGTCTCCTCCTGTTCCACTACCTTCCCAGAGGAGGCGATGCCTTTAATGACAGCGAGGCAGACAATGATCCAGGCCACCAGCAGAGACAGGGTCATCTTCACGTTGAGGCCGCCGCTCTCTGCGATGGTGCTGGTCGTGTTGAGAGTCTGGCGGTACCAGAAATAGGTGGTGGCCGAGCTTTTGTCGCACTCCGGCTCCACAACTGCACAACACAGGACGACAGTGGAGGTTTGGGTGATAGGATTGAAGATGCAGCAGGAACAAAGGGCAGAAGGAGAAATACACTGAGGCCTGGAGTGTTTGCTCCAGATCGATATCTCAATTTCCAGCGAGTTTACACATCTCAGATGTAAGCGAGCTACACAAGGTCATCTGTGTACTTAGTATGCAATGCATGAACCTCCCATTCAAAACATCTGAGGTTTATTTTCTGCGCAGACACAGTGTAGTCTCTTGTTACCTTGGAGAAATGATATATACTGTGTGAGGCTGAGATTAGAGTCGGCATTGTTCAAATTTATCCTCACAGATACAAACACACAATCCACACGGACACATAAAACCCCCTCAGGTGTAGATACATCTATATAACACAGGTTCAACATGCCCTCTGCTAAATTCATTGTTAATTATGTTTGCTGGTCATTTATTGTGCTTGTTTCCATGATGCTTCGTCTGTCACACTGTGGATACAAATCTGTGAGAGGCAGACACAGTCAAACATTTTACATTCTGTCGCTGTCCTTCGGCATTAGTGTCCTTCAGTCTGAGCGGCTGAATATCTGCTCCCCGTCTATTTGCACGCAGCCGCAGCCTTGCTGAGTCATACGCACGCTGAGAGCTTCTTGGCTGCCGCGGAGGTTACGCTATTATCACCACTAATCGAATGAACCCCAGTGGGTTTTAATCTGGATTATGTCGGTGAAGTTCAGGACAGAAAGCTGTAAGTAAGTGACACAGTTAGTCTCAACTGCTCAGGTGTGGTGATGCAGACTGAGGCTGCTGGGATTGATGCAACATAGAGTTTAATCCTAAACTTTGTGGCCTATTGATATCCAACTGTGCAGTTTGACATAATCAATGTCAGTGGCTTGTATAACATAGTATTATATAGTATTATATTGTGTTGTATTATAGTGTATTCAGCCTCTCTGCTGCAAACCAATGAACCAATGATTTTGAAAATAAATGCATCTCATTTCCTTCAGATCGCATTATTAGAAAAACGGTCTTGTTTCCATTGCCTTTGATCAGTTTCTGTTGATATCTGCTCCTCTGCAGTGGTTCCCTGGTAAACCTGAAAATTTTAGATCGATTTTCCAGTCCTGGAAAACTCTTGGAAACTGATAGAAACAAGTGAAATGTCCTGAAAACCTGGAAAGTTCTGGAAAATAATTATAATAAACCAAACTGTGCCACATGTTTATATGACATGTATTATGACATTTTGTATTTGAAGTACTGTAATATGATATTCTGTATCATGGCATCCAATACCATGCAGTTTTTAAAATCACATCCTGCACTTTGTTTTTTCATATCTCATTTCATATCTACAGAATACTACACTACGAAATTCAATATTATTGCATTTTTTTAAACATACATAACATACTATATAGAAACCTGATCCTCTAGGTCGTGATTCCCATCAGCCACACCAGCCTTTCATAACAGAAAATGTGAAGGAACGCTGGAAAATCATTTCTTTAAAAGAGTGAGAACCCTGTTTTGCCTCCTTTGTTACATTTCTCTGCAACCTGCTTCTGCACAATGACAGATTTTTGTGTTAATTTGTGCCATTCCACTATAACTCCATAGATGCCAGTGTCATCCAGTCCATATCTCAACAACTATTACATGGAGAAGAATGATTTTTACATTTACAAAATTACAAACCTAAAAAGTTTAATCCTGCTTCATGATCCACTGATTTTCCACTGATCAGTGCAGTACAGCTGGATTATGCTTTAACAGAGGTTCGCACTCTCTGAGCACTTTCTAGTTTTTTTTATCATTTTTTTTCTGTTTGTTAGTATTTAACATCACTCACTGGCAAGCGTCCCGTTCTTCCTGATTGGGCAGTCACTCCACGGCAGAGGATACTGGAAGGACTGGAAGAAGTAGAAGATGCTCCAACCAATGATCACATTATAGTAGAGACCCACAAAACCACACACCTGGATAGATAGACAGATAGATAGATACTTCAGGTTAGTAATTTGTAATTTACATTGACATTTTCCCATATTCTCTCTGCTGTATGTGATGTAAAAAGCTGCACACATTAAAGATATTTAAAAACCATGATGCTGAGTTTCATATCAACATTTTATTACAAAATAACATCTGCACAGAGTGAGAAAAGTATGGAAATGAGGCAGCATGCTTTGTGCATGTCCCATGCTGCTGTCAGTCTTCTGAGCAGTCGTGCCAGCAAGGACATTCAGAAGCTAAATAAGGTTGAGGAAAGCATGAATAATTAAAGTGCTCTCTTTTCAACAGTGATCTTCTGTGAGATATTTATAGCTACTTCTTCGGCAGCCGTGCAACTCTGAAGAAAGTCTACCTTTCACTCTCAAACACGTCGATACCGCCCATAAACCCCAGAGAGGCCGAGCAGTGACTCCAGATGTAACATTATACAGAACCTTTATAGATAGATAGATAGATAGATAGATAGATAGATAGACATCCAAAGTGTTTGCTTGTGCAGAAATACAAGCACCTTCATAACTCCCATTCAGAGCCCTGCTTGTTTTATCATTAGGCTGGGTCACATTCAGCAGATGTGTTTCTGTTTAACTGCAGGCTTTGACAGCTGTTATCCCATTACAACCTCCCCGATTCTTATCAGAGGACCTGTGACTTTTTCTCTCCTCCATTCTGCTGTCAAACTGCTTTTCTAAGGCGCCATTAAAGAGTTTAACAGCTACACGAAAAAACTGTATTATCCACTGTGTGTGTTGGGCTCACAGCTACAAAGACCACAGGTTGTCTGTGTTACAGTGATTGATAAAGCAGAAATAAAATCCTCACCATCAGACTCGACACCCCTATCCCACCCAGACGGGGGCAGACGTAGTTCCAGACCCCGATGCTCCCACGTCGGATCTTCTGACCCACGGCGAGCTCCAGGAAGAAGAGAGGGATACCGATGATGAGGAGCAGGATGAAGTAGGGAACCAGATAGGCACCTGAAAAAAAAGGGAGACTCACTGGGTTTAGATGGAAAATATATTACTTCATGCTTGGAAAACTATATTTATTTTATATTTTGCATTTCTTGTTTAATTATTGAGTAAGAAACCAAAGAACCAAGTTGAATAATGAAACCAGTAGTTGACTTGTTTGTTTGTAAATTACATTTCTTGTGTTTTGAGGCTGTGGTCTGAGGTCCTGTTCTATGCTTTTTGGAAAAAAATGTTTCAACTGAAAATGACCATAATGTTGAATCAACACCTCTGTGACACAGCAGCACCCACAAGTGAAAGTTGTAGGGTTACCCAGCACTGTGCATGTTGTGTTTTTAACCCTTTACCACCTGAGCCTGCAAATTTCCACCTGACTTTTTATGCTTATTTTGATTTCAAATTCAAATTTAACCTGCAAACTCTAACATTCATGTGCAATCACAGTGTTTTTGTTCACTAAAATGCTAAAATCAAATTCTGTTTTTGTGTTTTCTGCTATTCTTGCTTCATCTTCACTGTTATTACACTCTTACAACAGATAGTATATCGTAAATCACCTACTTTGCTGGCTTTTGGTTGAGGCACTTGGGAAATTACCATAATGACACCATATTCACTGTAAAGTGCAACATCTCAGCTCTCAGAAACTGTTGGAATATTTTTCGATTGCGCAAACTGTGACATGATTATGGTAATCCAAAGACACGTCCAAATCTGTCGCCCACGACATGCTCAGAATTAAAAGTTTAAGATGCAGAAACACGTAATCTCCAAAGGGAAATAAGAAACTGAAACATGTTGATTTTTTAGTTACAACAACTGATGTGTGGTCATCCAGTCAGGGGCGCCGGCAGGAATTCTGGGCCCCTTGAAAAAAAATCACATTGGGCCCCCCCAAGGAAGCTGGTGTTACCACATCTGTAGGACCTAACTGACCCATTAAAACCTTCACCTACACTGATTAAATGCTGGTTAAAAAGGAGTGAGATGTAGGCTAACACTAGTCTGTAGCTAGCTTATTGCACTATGGACATTAAGCTAACAGGTTCATTTCTACTCACAGACTGTAGCTAGGCTACGCACCTTTGTTGGAGAAACACTGACTCACATATTGACACCTTTCTTTTGCCTCTCTTCTCTCTTTCCTGTTTTGAAAAACGGATTTTATTTTAGTACTATAGGAATCACTGTAGCTCTGGCGCAGCTACAGACTGCTGGAAGCACCGTCACTCTGAGTGCGCTAAGGCAGGACCAAACCATTTCATGCAGACACAGGGGGGTGGTCGGTCAATATGGATTACTTTTTGATCAATGTGGATATTTAACTTTTACTGCAAAAAACAAAGAGATTGTTTTTGATCATTTTCTAACTATATTTGAAAAAAATATTCACAACCCAGATAGCAAAAGCATAGTTTAATTTTTAGCTGTTTTTTTTATTTCTTGGAATTGTCCTAACTTTCCCCCCATATGACGCCCCTGTCTGAGCAAGGACAAGTCAACCACTTGGCCACCGACGCTCAAAGAAAGGGGAGTTGGATTAGATTGTCATAGATCCGACAGAAAAAAAAGTGTTTTGTATTTTTGGGGTCATTTTATTAAGGATTTAGAAGCAGATTAACGCAAATATGTTGTAAATACGCTTCTATGTGGTTTTTTTTTTTACATCGTGATGACACTAAAGAAGGTTTCCCACTGAATCAGTCTGTGCTATAACTCTGTCATCAACCAGTTTTGCACAAGGTTCATGTCTATATGTGACGTAGCGATTGAGTAGGACAACCCCACTGACAAATATTCTTTGAAATTCTGTTTCATTTTGAGTCTAAATTTGTCCCCTCTAATCCACGGAGGACTAATCAGGAAGCAACTGTGTTTTAATGTTGAAGGGTGAGTCATCATCCCGGATATAAAGACTTATAGCAGGCAAACATGTACTATTAATACATCAAAAGCAGGAATTACATTCAGTGACACACACGTCTCAGAGTGGGTGGAGTAATGAAGCAGAGGGGTGAGAGGAGGCAAAGGGCTGAATCAAGAAAGCTAAAATTGAGTGGAAGTTAAATGTAGTGAGGAGTTTTGGGCCTTTTATCAGGATCCTCAATCAGCTTCATGTGAATCAACTCCATCAAACCACAGCTAAACAGGAGCCGACTCACAGACGTGATGTATGACAGAGTCCCGGGCATTAAGATGTGACAAAGGAGGAAGACTGATGGAGGATGTTGAAAGAGAAAAGACAACAGGCAAGACAAGGGAGAGAGAGGAAATCAGAGAGGAACCCACACGGCGATAACTCCCAAGCAACACAGACCTTTAATGTGTCGGTAATTGGCTGCCAGACAGCAAATTACACAGTGAAAAATGGCCACTCGCCAGGTCACATAACCTGACTAGTCCGGGAGTGAGACTACTGTTGGTAAATCCTGTCTATAGGCAATATAAATCCTCCGTACAGAGAGTGAAGCTGAAAACACTGGGAACCAACAGCACGTCATCAATCCATGACAACAAGATGTTTTTCACCTCCAGTGAACACGGGTTTACACTGCGTCCGCCTCAGGTTACATACATGCATCCCGGACACAGCTCATCACTATACAGTTGCATTAATGTTTTATAGAGCTCTTTTCTGTTTACCAGAGTATCAATTGAGCTCAGCCTGTGGTGCCGGCTGTAGTAATCAATAACGCAGCTAGCCTATATTTAGACTTGGCTCTTTTCTGCACAATACAGCTGCTCTCTTGGCAACTCTGCACCGAATGAAAGGGCTTTGTAGTTTCTGACGGTCGAGGTCACTCAGCTGGCAAAGATGAGCGGCTGGAAGATTCTTACGCTGACAAATGTCGCGATTGAACATGTGTAAATGAACATGTTTGTCAGACCTGTGCAATCAATACAGATTTTTATTTCTCCAGTATTTATATACATCCCAATGTGGTAAATGTATGGACAGATACACATGTGTATTCATGAAGGATCAATTTAAAAGAGAGAATAATAAAGCTTTATTGTATTATCAAAGAATCTGAAAGTGGATTAATGATGATTAATTATCCACTCAAGTAGCTGTTCCTTTGGGGACAACTTTCATAAAGCCAGTGTAAGTTGTTGTATGACGACTGATTGCAGTAAAAAACAAAAGTTACTTATACTAGAGAAGGTGAAGATGTTGGATCTGTAATGTATTTAATGATTGGTGAGAAATTTGAAGAAATATTAAGTGTTTGTTACTGCATGGCTTCATAATTGTCTTTTTACTGATACTCTTCTCTAACCACAGCCAACAGTGACATCACAGTGTACTGGCTCACCCTGAAGTACATGTCTGCATCCCTGCAGTGAGGTGAGAAGGTGCTAATTTACACTGTAAAAGTGATGAAGCCTACTGCTACTCTTTGCTATGCTGAGTTATTTGGTTTTTTTTTTCAGAGTTTATAGGATCACAACAGTCTCTGTGCTGGCACTGTGATAATAAACTGGTGAACTGGTTTCTCGTCTGCTGCCAGCTTGGGACAGGCTACAGTCGCCCGGGTATAGAGGATGGATGGATGATCACAGTGCTCTTTCTGACATATGTCCAAACAATTATCGACTCCTCTTTGTCTGTGAACACTTTCTCCAGCTACTGCTGTGTGCCAACTTCGCCAACTTTAAATTACTCATTTTAAAAAAATCTGAGAAAGTAAAATGGCTGTGCACCAGAACACAACATATAGTCTCAGTAAACTGGCTGAGCCGTCTGCAGCTCTGACTCACCTCCTCCATTCTTTTGGCACAGGTAAGGGAAGCGCCACACGTTCCCCAGGCCCACGGAGAAGCCCACCTGGGCCAGGATGTACTGCAGTTTGCTGTTCCAGGCGGGTCGTCCATCGCTTTCAGGCACCTCTATCTGCGGGACCTTCTTCCCCGCGGTGCCTCCGACGTTCAGGGAGCTGCTCTTATAGTCGAGCGGCTC